>JAQFVV010012467.1:5860390-6048709 GCA_028023455.1 Epiperipatus broadwayi
ATTCATACCTTTAATTGATTAACATACTCATTCATACTCTTTTGTAACAGGGTTCGAATGGCTATTTATAAATTTTACCGCATCGACCTATTTAATTCGCAACCACACTGGCAATTAAACCCATATTCGAACCCAGCTACTGTTACAATATATATATAAATTTGGAACATATAATTATAAAAGAAAAATAATAATAATAATAATATTTGCAATAATTCCTTGAAATTGAAAAATAAGAAAAATAGATTCATATAAGTTAAAAATATGTTTATTGTTAGGCAGATAGGATTCAGTAGTTCTCATTATTGTATATAATTGTATACAAATGTTATTATATGTACTATTTAAAATTCTGTTAATATTTATTGTTATTTATGTAAATAAACTAAATATTGTAAATACAATGGTAAGGTCTTTGTTTCAGTTTGGAATTATTTTCACCACTTTGTCATATCCAAATACACAAATTATTGGGAGTATAATATAGAACAAAAATGATAAATTAGTTGTTTATTAAATTCAATTATAATTACTTGAATGAGAATATTTAATAGCATTATAATTTTAACTTAAGAATAGTTATATCTTTATAGTCACATGGAAATTTCTTGTGAAAGTAAATTTGAATTCATTTCAAATACATTCAGAACAGCATATGAGTATTAAATATTAGTATGAAAGTATTGTAGACAATTTAATTAAAGTTAACAGGGAATATAAAACTGGATAAGTTGGTAATTTAGCTGACTAAAGTTAAAAAAATAGTTCATTTTATAAGTAGTAGTTAGTTATAAGTTATAATTATATTAATTGTTAAAAAATATGATGATGATTTATAATTTATTCTTATTTTTAAAAAGATATACTAATTCTAATGAAATGACTTAAAATATATTATAATGTTAGATGTGGTTATGATTAAGATAGTTGGATCTTAGTAAAATTCCTCTTATTATTCAATTATCTTAAATAGAGGAATTATTATGTTATCATGTAGGAGTAAGTAAGAACCTTGAGATATGCATAAGGTAGTTGTAGTTATTATAAAAGCTACGAGATTATAATAGATTTTATTAATTTGATGTAATTAATTCAAGATTTTATGGAAAGATATATTTTATTTTTTTAATATTAAAACCCACTCTCTTGTAACTGTCTTTGTAAATCTACCTTAGGAATTATTTGATAGATAATTATAATCAATTATTGAGTTTCATGAAATAATATTTTATATGATTTATGGTTTCATGTTATATCTAGGTGGCAGATAGAAAGTGTATAGTAAGAAATGCCGGAGCTCCAGGGCAGGCAGATTATACTAGAAAGAAAGATTTTTGATGCTAAATTATCTAGCCATATTATGGCCTAATCTTAAAACACCAAAGACAAATTAGAAATTATATTAATTAAATTTTTTTATATAAAATACACATCTGAAAAGGAAACGTTACAGAGATTGAGGGTTTTTGCACACAACATGGGCCAATTAGTTAATTGAAGATTGTAGGTTACAATATGGCAATGTGCAAGATAGTTTGGATGATTATTGCTAGCTATAAAGGTCTGAAGGGTTTTTGGTGCAGCAACATGGTGAGCTCAATATGTATAGGGGGATAATGTGATGGACATGATATATAGAAATGACGTGACTTATGCTCTTAATTTTGGATAGACTATCTTCATCATATTTTGGGAGGTTATTAAATTATCAAATATGATATGACTAGTGTGAAAGTGATTTGATAAATGAAATAAAGCAAATTAATATTGAAGTGGTTAAATTTTAAAGAAGTGATGATAATAAGAAGTTTAAAAATGGTAACTTAAAAAATATGTGAGGTAATATCTAGAATTATTATTTGGTGGTTGTAAGGAGATGCTCAGATATATGTGGCTTGTGACATGGTGAACAAATATTTTAATGATAATATAAAAATAGTAATATTTTAGTTAGGTATTGAGATAATATTTAATTTGAGCAAAATGAGTGATAACAAAGAAAAAGAGTTAGAGGAAGTTGTAAGTTTTAAGACCTCTGAAAATAATAGTGACTTGAATATGTTGATGAAATTTATAGCAGAGTTTAGTAAGAAATTAGATGGTATGAATAAAAAATTAGATGATAACAAAAAAGAAATGTTTAAAAAATTAGATGATATGAGAGATGATATGAAGAAAAGATTAGATGGTATAAGGGATGACTATGATAAAAAATTAGGTGTTAGGGAAGAAGTTAAGAATAATGTTGATAAAATGAAAAATAATTTAGATGAAAATATGAGTATTGTAAAAGGTGAAATAGTAGATAGCCATAAGTTTGAATCTAGGATGGATGAGCATTTAAGAGAAATGCCAAAGAAAATTAATAAACATAGTATAAGGGTGACAATCTTCGAGGAAAAGGAGAATTTCTTAATAGAAAAGAAATTAGGATATGAAAAAAAAATTTTTTAAAAAGATAGAATCCTTAAATTTACTGATGAGAGAAAGGTAAGATTAAATAATATGATTTCTTGTAAAATGAAACCTAAGATGAAAATGAATGTAGATAGTTTATTTGATTGTGAGGAAGGAATTTTAAGAGATTCTAAAATAAGATTTAAAATGAAAAATATTTTACATTCATATAGTATATATGATCAATATTTACTTGGACAAAACCCAGTTGAGAATGATAGAATAAATTGCAAATTGAAGCTTTTTATCAATGAAAATTTGTTATTTGATTCGATGGATACTGATAAAATCATGCAGATGAATAATAAGATTCATTGTAAAATGAAAACTGTTGTTCCAGAAAAATCCATTTTAATTGATTTAGGGAAGAATAGTTGTTTGTCATTTGTCCATGGAGTTAAATATAAAATGAGGAGAAAGTCTTATAACTTAACGTTGTATAATATTTTGTATGATTATGTAGGGTTATGTGGTAATAAAATCAATTGTAAAATGAAGTTGACTAAGAAAAAAATGAATTGGTATAATTTTTATGATCTTAAACAAGAATTTGTGATAGAGGAGGTAAAGATTAAGTGCAAAATAAAATCTATATTTCAGAAAGGAAGTGCATTTGATCAATGTAAGAATAGTGAAATAAGTAATTATTTTCAGAAAAAAAATAATTGTGAATTGAAGACTAGTATTGATGAATCGATTTTATGTAATTCATTAGAATTGTATGAAAAGTTATTTAGTGATCAAGTTAGGTGTAAAATTAAATTTGTCACTGAACAGGAAAATATGTTAGGTTTTTCTAACATTCAGCAAAAAATAGTAATAAATGAGAAAAAGATTAATGTAAAATGAAGTCTGTGTTTCTGTTAAAATGTTTATCTGAATCGAGATAAATATAAGAAGATAATTTTTTTAAAAGAGAATTAAATTTGGTTTTAAGAGGAAGTTATAAAGCTGATTTTGATTTAATTACTTGTGCGTATTCTTTGGGAGTGATATGTATTCCAAAAAAATATGTAGTAAGTAATATTATTTCAAAATTGTTAATAAAGTATAAATGTATCTTTGATAAAATTAATATAATAAAAATAGTATTTAAAGTAAAGTACAATTAGTAGATAAACTGTTTTTCTTATGATGCAATAATCAAAAATTTTATTGTTTCTTTTTGTCTAACCTATATCGTTATAAAGTTAAAAAAAAAATTAAAATTCAAAATTGTATTTTCTGTGAGGGGGGTAATATATATATATATATATATATATATTGTAACAGATATAAAATTAAATGAAATTATTAATTATTTGTAACAGAAAAAAATATGATTATTATTATTATAATATGTCTATAATCTGTCATTTGTAACAGTATGAATAAAAATAGATGAACTGACAAAAAGGTTGATAAAAGGTTGTTACTGTATAACCGATTATAATCTATATATTGATGAGTGATAAAATGATAGTTGCTATAATTCAATAACTAAACACTAAACAGGATATATGATATGCTCTAGCGGTTCATCATTTGTAACCGAGTAAATTAAATGAGAAATGAATTCACTGTGTTAGCTAAAATACAATTCATAATTAAATAAGGATGACGCTAACATATAAATAAGAATATATGCATATCATGCTCTATTTGGGTGTCTATTTCTAATTAATTAAATATAACATTATAGCCCGTTTGCAACTATCCTAAAAATTAATTCTGTTACGCTAATAATGAAATAAATAAATTATCTCATTACTCAACACATAAAATAACAACAATGAAAATTAAAACTATCATTATTAAAGATTTAATGATATTTAGATATTGGGGAAGTCATTTGAACAATAAAACATACTGGCCACTGTCATCAAATAAAATAATATTAAATATAGCAACTGAATAAAATTACCCACTGTGAGATCCCTGGAGTGCATTTCGCTTATCTCCAATATTAGGTTCTTTTAACCAAGAATCCTTCTCATTTCTCTTTCCATGTATATATGACCATTCACCGTCACACGCACACACTGGTACTATTTATAACAACGTATAAAATTATCATATAAACTTAATATCATTAGGTTGGAAAGGGATTAAATCACTCTTTATTCAGTTTAGCTAAGTACATGTGTTTTCCCATGAGTGCCACTAGATTGTTTTAAATCTAGATAAATATCTGTTTAGAGTGTACTGAGTTCAAACTCATTCGGTACATATTTATCACACATGACTTGGATGACTAATGAAAAAATGACACTCTTATATTTTACTCATGTCAATAAAATCATAAGATCCCCTATATCACCAAAATTTATATATCAAAGACTCATATAGATATTACTAGCTCATTTTACATATATTGATGAACAGATGCAAAAAAAAAATACTCTTATTAATGGCTTCCAAATAAACATAGTGAAAACCATTACTTAAGTAGCTGGCCATGAAATTAGCTACTTAACTTAATTATTTATTACAATTTAAAGGTGATAATGATGATGATAATAATGATGATGATGGTGATGATATCAGCCATAGCTTTATAATAAACTCACAACAATAAATTTATCTTTATAAACTCATAAGCACTTTTAAAAATCATCCCTTGTCAAAATGGGATTTAAATATTACATTCACTAGCATTTATATAAGTTTATGGTTATTTACTAAAATACTTTTATAGTTAAAATTAGGATTCAATAATACTAGTGATGATGACTGATCATCATGCCTTTCTCCACGTGATATTCAACTTTCTATAAACACCTATTTACTAAATATATTAATTATGTTAAACATTAGATTTAATCATTATAATTTATTTAATCAATGATGATGATCATAACTCATGTACCATACCATATTTAAACGGGGTTTTAATCAATAATATAATATCCATCTTTGATGAGGATGATCAAAACTCATGAGCACAACATAATTTTAGCTTTATATTATTAATCTCTAATTATTAAAACTGAGTTAAATGTCAAGCTTAATCCCCAAATATCTAAATGTAAATCAACATTTTAGCTTACTTAACATTATGCGAGCGCATAATATTTGCTAGTGCTGATGATTCTTAATATCTACGAATGATGATGATGATCATTTAAAACAATAGAATTAAGACAAGAATAATACAACAATATTTTAATAAGAACTCGGAAACTAATTGAGATATATAATTATATTTTATTAATACTATTCTTCTTTTCTTCTTTAAAATCAAATTTACTAATTAGATAAATGGCTTTATTACATTAATTCAAGAACAAAATTTTATATACAAGTTTGTCATTTTGGGATATTTTAAAATAAGCTGGCTTAAGATGACATTTTTTAAAAAAATATTTCATTGAATGCTTACTTAAGACTTTCTTAACTGATTATATCATAAAAATAAATTTCATATGTAACTTGCGTGTTTTATTTCACTTCCATTCATATGTAAGCCTGGCTCTTCAATTTACCATATTTAAACTAATTATGTATAACCTATTCTTTTGACGTGTTTGTATAGGCAGTTACACATGCACACACACCCTGTGATATGTCAACATATATTTTTAAAATGTGTTCCCTTTATACTAGAGATTAATACATAAATCACATATATAAAAAAATATTCTTGCAACTTTGAGCAAAATAAAATAAAATACATTATATCAATTTTAATATGCAACAAGATAAATAAAAAAACCCATTATAAATGCATATATTTACAGGTTTCTCATTATCATAACAACTGAAGAACAATAAAAAAGAACATTTTAATATTACAATATATAATATAAAAAAAATAATAAAAATAATAAAAATTTAAGTTTAAAGATTTAAACTGTGTTTGTGTTATGTTATGTGATATTGAGAATGACTATCGATAAACAAGCCCTTAATGTTTCTGTATCAAAAGAAAAAAATAATGCCTTGACCAATAAATTAAGGTTTACTTTTGATAAGCAAGAATAAAAGATCTGTTAATGAAAGTTCATAGTTACTCGATTATTTTCACTTCTTATAAATGTCCCGAATTTGAATTTTCCGACTGCTTGTTTTTGCTCCATTTAAAAAAAAAGTTCTTGTTGATACCTTCTAATAAACATGAATTAATTGACTTGCTGTTTCCACAATTTGAAAATTATTTATTGCTGATACTTTTGATAATGCTGAATTCGTTGACTGGCTTGCTTCTAATTTTTTCAAAAAAAGTTATTACAAATACTTTTAGATAAGTATGAACTGGTGGATTTGCTTGTCTCTTCCATTTTGAAAAAAAAATCATTGTAAACACTTTAGCTGACTGAGGAAAACTTTAACAAAAATTTGATTCATAGCTTCATCAAATTTGGCTATATATGGCTTTTATTCATCTTTCCTTTCTTCTTGGCTCTTGTCAAAGATGATAATGAGATGACATCTTTGTGGCTGGTTTTAAATTGGTCCATTCTTTTGGTTACTATGGAATGATATTTGGGTCCACAATAGATTAGTGATTTAACCCATTCTGTAATTCCAGAAAGCAGAAACAATGGTTTTAGCAATGCAAATTCATTGTATTATACACAACAAAATATATTAATATCATTTTATAGAATTGTCAATAACTTCTTCCAAGAATTTCAATTTTGTTCCTTTTTTTATCTTAATATTGCTGGGAATTACTTATATATATGAACATCTTTGTCTATACTGACTTTAAAACAAAAGTCATTTTTCTCCTTCCTCAATTTTTAAAGAGTGAAAAAAAAATCAATCGTTCACTCTCTTTTCCATAACATTAAAACAAAACTGATAGCTACATCTCTTTTTCCCAACATTAAAAAAAAAATTGACTGACTGCCTCTGAATATTGTTTCATTCATTTATATTGCGAATCTTGATCAAAGAAAAGGACCACCTGGCAATCTTATCTTGAGATAAAAGATCAAAGCTTCACAAGTTTGACTGTCTGTCACAATTTTACAAGAAAATTAATAATCACGTTTTATTCCATTAAAGCACCTCTTTTCTAAAAAATAATCTTAGATACAGATAACACAAACAATAAAGCTGGCAATCTATAGTCACTAGAAATAGGTGTAAAATGTTTTATGTTTAAACATTCATACTCACACGTGTACATTTTCACATCCCAATCTACTAATCTTGATCACTTTATTTTATACTTTCTTTCTGATCTACTTCGTTTAATAAGAATATATGTTAAATAATTTAACACATTATTTAATAAGAAAATATAATAAATAAAATTAAATATTATTACCTCCTCTCTTTACAACTGCTTATTCATTAACTATTTATATAGACTATATAATAATAAATACACACATAAATCTATATATATAAAAGAAATTTTTTTTTAATTAAATAATATATCTGTGTGTTTGAAATGAGTCATATACATACATTTTCCTCACTCCCAAACAAAAAAAAAATTAAATGTAAAGAATTGCTTAGGTCAGGAGTGCCATTGGCTTTAGGCTATGTACATTATATGTCCCTTTTACTCCTTCTGATGATTCCAGTACAAATGCATTTTCCCCTTTTGTTTCCTTGATACGGAATGGCCCTTCATATATATTATAGAATTTTTTGAATTTATATTTCTTTGGGTTGCTAACATGAGGTGATATAACAAGGACATGATTGCCTACATTGAATTGAGTGGGTTTCTTTGGACCTCTAGCAATCTATTTTTTAGCCATCCCTTGCATATTGTTTCTTGCTCTTTCTAGCATTATCTCTCTACTTATTTCTTCCTTCTGTATGGTTGGCAAGGGTGTAAACCCGACTACTTACAGTATGGTTGGCAAGGGAGTCTTTATAAAATTTGATTCACGCTTTCCATAATGTAGATGAGTTGGGGCAAATTTTGTGGATTCATTTTGGGAGATATTAATATACCCAACCACTTTGCCTAAGTTTTTAACCCAATTCTTATGATGTCCCTCCATGTAAACCCTTAGCAATCTCCCCAACTCCCTCATGACTCTTTCACAGGGGTTAGATTGTGGGTTACGAATGGAACTAAGGACATGTTTGATCCCTTGGTGCTGTAACCAGTTGTTCCACTCCTTGGAGAGAAAAGAGGTAGCATGGTCTGTTAGAATAGTTCTTGGTTTTCCCACTAAGGTAAATTGTGAACTTTCTAAATTTCTAATTGCCCCTCGTTCATTGGCTTTGTAGACAGTATATGCGACAACAAACTTCGAAAAGATGTCATAAATAACCAAGATATACCTAAATCTCCTATACAGTGGCAATGGCCCATAAAAATCTATAGCTAATAGATCATTTGGTTGTTTGGAAATAATGGGTTGCAAGATCCCCGCATATGAGCGACTAGTATACTTGGATTTTAAACAAATTTCACAATACTTAAGATGTTGTAGTATTGAGGCATACATACTGAAATGTAAACCTTCCAATCTCTTTCCATTTCACCATCAACCTAATGACCTACTCATCTGAATTAGTTTCGAACCTATCTTAAATGTAAAAATGTCATATGTAAAAATGTTATATATAAGTCAAGCGAGAAAACTTTCCTATAATGGCCACTTGAATTGCATCATTCATTTACATATGAAAACATGCTATAATTAGACAGGTTTGATAAAATTACAGCAGAGAAATGCTCATAAATTATAAAATGTTTTATTAATTTTCAATCAATTCTTAATTATATTCGCTATGATATTCGTATGTGGATGGATAATTTAAACCTTGGAATAACAGCAAAATCATTTATATATATATATATATTTAAGTTTAAATATAAAAGATATAATGTGAAACATTTTTCTTTAAAATATATTTAACGGTTTTCTGATTTAATGTTTTACATATATAATTGAAACTAAAGTATTTTCTTTAAATTTGCTTTTTTTTAATAAACAAATAATATTGTAAAAACAAATATGTTAAAAGTTATTTATTTCAGTAAAATAAAAATCATCCATTTGTAATTAAAAATGAGAATTTTGTGTAAACAAGAAGTCAATTAGTGATCGCACCCCGGGTAAAAAGTAAAATCTAGTTTACTGATTGATTTTTGTTTGCAACAAAAGACTTTATCATTAAATCAGAATACCATTACTTCTGCTAAGCTTTAACATTACTTTAACTCCTAGAAAGGAATTTAATTAGTGAAATCTGAATCGAATTATATGATTTTTATATTTTAATAATTTTAAGTAAATTAAATATAACACATCGGAGACATTATCTGTTGTAGAAATTAAATTATATTATTTTGTTTAATTAAAAGTCAATTGGTCCTGAGGCAAATAAAATTTCAAAAAGGTGTTAAGGTTTTGTGAAAATGTATAAATAGGCCTTATTTTAAGTGGGAAGATATACTCCATCTTGCTTTTGAAGAGCTGTTAATATCAGAAGAAATAAATTGTTTAATTTTACCATGTCTGGCTAAAGTCAGGCAAAATTTTGCTGCTGTTCCCGTGATGGAATGCTGAAGTTCAATCCATCCAATGCCGAAGCAACAACCAACAAGCTTATACCAAATAAAAGATGCCGTAAGCCGCTAAAAAGAACTTGCCTTCGTTCCAACACCATTTTAAAATCATCTCCCAACTAAATTGAAAATGCCATAAGCCACCAAAAAACTCACCTTCATTCCAGTTCGAATATCTCCAGTCCAACTACAGGAGAACTGTTTTAATATTAAAATTGCAGAGCTCTGTATAAATTTCAAAACAATCATTATTTCTTCAAAATCAGATTAGCTAACCATATTATTGTAAATTCTTTCTAAATAATATTTAAATTCTCTAAAATGACATACTTTTGTTAATTTCTTTATTAATTCAATATTGTAAACTCTTCCTAAATTGTTTTATAAATAGTATTTAAATTCTACAAAATGTAATCCTGTTGCAAATTTTTCTTTACTTTTGCTATATAATTTAATCGCTACAGATATTTATTTTTCTTTTGATTATTTTAATAATTATTAGTTATACCTATGTTTCAAAACAGTGTGCATTTAATTACCAATATGTTTTTAAAAAGATATAATTTAAAATCTTCAAGTTATTAGTTATTATAGTGTCATTTCATGCGCTGTTTCCAAAACCTAATTTCTAAATAGCTGCGACCTGTTTGTGCTCGTTGTTATTTAGTCATTTATTAATTAATTAATATAAATATAAAATGTGGCTTTTCAACCTTTAATTATTAAATTACTAAATATTAAACTAGCCTGGAGTGTAATCCTAAGTATATTTTCTTAGTAAAGTATTCGTAAGTCCCTTATTAAATATACTTTTCCCCCTTTTTAAAGTTTAATAGTTATCGATAACTAAAGAGATTGAATGGGATAAAGTAAAGTTTGTATATATTCCTGTCAGTAGCATATACATATTTCTCATGCTACAGAAGAGTTGGCTCTTTTGATCAAGCTGATAAACTTGTGTTCATTTAATATATGATATTTAATTTATAATATACTTCAGCTTGGTGGATGTGAAACATTAATATTTTATCATTATGCTGTTTTATATATATATATATCCATATATATATATATATATATATATATATATATATATATATAAGATGGAGCCATGGTAAGTCCAGCTCATCTTCCTCTTTTATGGGTAGTGCAGTAGCGAAGTCTTAGCTACGGGCCAGATTAGCATGTAAGTCCCCCACCTCTGAACCAAATAAAGGTTCCCCATTAGCAGCATGATGACCGATTATTGGGTAAACCATTGTTTGTCACAAAAATCCCTAAAACTATTCTTCCATCTGCAGAGCAACTTTATTATTATATTTTACTTGTGCCTAGCATATTAGTAAAATCACTATAGCCAGCTCTGCCTCCTTAATATGCAATCTTCAGCATTGAACCGAAGCATTCTTGAAAACCCGTTCGATCTTAAGCTGTCTGGGATGCTTTACAAGCCCATATTTAATATATAAATTTATTATCATTAGACATATTATTAAGCTTCACTCCAGACTTGGTTTGATTTCATGTAAAATAGCCACTTGAACTGATTATTCTTAAAAAGGACATAACTAATGTGTTAATGTAGTAATTAATTGTATAGCATGATATTTGTTTCCATTAAATAATGGCCACAAATCTATTTGCCAACATATCAATTATTGTTTAAATGGCCTCGAGTAATGTCACTTAATAAATAAAATGCCTGCATGCTAAATAATGTTATATCAAGATACATATGAAATTTGCTAATAAATATATTTTATAATTCATTATCTCTTAGTTTCTGTCTCATTATTAAATCAATCCAATTCACTAATTGCTCATAGCTTTTCATTAGTAAAGCCCCGATTTAAATTAATATATTACATTTTATCTTTGGAATGTCTCTAGTATTAAGTTGTTTATATATATGTTTAAGTCCATGAGTCTTATTGTTTTCTCCAATTTGCTAGTGGGCCGGATTAAGAATTAATTCTCCTGTGCCATCATTGTTATGTTGTCCATTAGGTGTTTGACATGGGGCTTGGAGAGTGGGTTCCAATCCAGGCTGGTCCCTGACCAAAATCTCAGGCTCAACTGGGTTTAAAGTACATTTTGTGAGTTCCAGCTATGTTAGATGGATAAGCATGTTTTGACCAGCACAATACTTGGCCAGTAGAGTAGTCTCCAAAAAAAATCCCCCCCTTCTCTCCCCAAACCCCCCCCACCGCAGGATAATGTATTAATTTTCCTCTGATACTTGTGGGGATGTATATTCTTCTTGAAGTTTCCTGATGTTCAACTGTCTGGTAATGCAATAAATCCTGTCTGAGGATGGATTTATTGGTTATCATTCTATTGACTGTGTCACCTTTAATTTTTTTAGACAAATAGGCCAATATTGGCTGCAATTTAGGATCGTGGCTTGGTAACTGGGATAATTGATTCAACTCTTTTTTCACAGAATCATCCACAACAAGGGTTATTGCCGCTATATATGCTTGGTCTAGATTTACATGTTGTGGTTGGATTCTCACAGGATTCCTACTGAGAATATCTGCAACCACATTTTCTTTACCTTTACAGTATTGAATTTGGTAGTTGAATTGTTGCAGGAATAGGATCTATCAGATCAGCCTTTCATTGTTCAAATAGCTCCTATTGAGGAACTCTAGGCTCCTGTGATCTGTTATTATGACAATGTGGAATCCCACCAGGTACTGCTTAAGCTTTTGAAAGGCCCAAACCACTGCTAATGCCTCGTTTTCAGTTGTAGTATAGTGTAATTCAGGCCCTCTCAGAAGACGACTAAGAAAGCAAAGTACCTGTGGTCTGTGATCTTTATCTAATTGGAAAAAGATCACCCCCAGCCCATATCCACTGCTATCAGTTTGTATATAAAAGGTATCTTCAAAATTGGGATATCCTAATATGATTTGTTCTAGGAATTTAGTTTTGATAAGGTTCATCTCTGTGGAATGGTGCTCCATCCATTTCCATCTAGTGTCCTTTCTAAGTAATTGGGATAGATAAATGGTGTCATAGGCAAAATTTTTATAAAAGTGATGGTAAAAATTGCAGATACCAAAGAAGGATCTTAGCTGCTTTTTATTTTCTGGCTGTGGAAAGTTCCAGATTGCACTTATTTTATCAGGGTTTGGTTTTATTCCATCCACTGCCACCAGATGTCCTAGAAATGGTATTTCTTGTACAGCAATAGTGCTCTTGGCTAGATTAATTTTTATATTTTTCTCCTTACATTCAGTTAAAAAGATATTCAGATTTTGGAGATGTTCTGCTGCATTGCTTGAGGCAATGACTATATCATCAACATATGTTGTGATGACATTTTTAACTTCTTCTGCTAGTACTCTATCTAGGCATCAGATCAAGCCTGTGCTGCTATTTATAAGACCGAAGGGCATCCTTTCAAACACATATGAATGACTCTCATGTCTAAATGTAGTATGCTTTTGATCCTCTGGGTGCAAGTAGATTTGCCAATAACTGGCAGTCAGATCAAAGGTACTGAAAATAGTTTTACCTCTGAATCTGATTAGCAACTCTTGTATGGTGGGAGGGACATTCCTTTCTGGGATGGTTAATCGATTTAAAAACCTTGCATCTAGGCATACTCTGACAGTGCTATCCTTCTTTCGGACAATAACCAAAGGGTTGTTATATGCAGATGGACATTTTTATATGACATTCCACTCCACCATTTTTTTAACTTGGGAATTGACTTCAGTCCTGTATTGGTAGAGAATGGGGTATATTTTACATTAATACAGTTCTGAATTTGTTAATCGAATCCGATGCATATACTCCTTAATAATGCCAGGCTTTCTGGAAAACACTTCCATGAATTTACAAAGAAGGTGAAACATTTTCCCTCCTAAATCAGGTCTATACCCTCAATTCCTTTTAACTTATGTCTCACATCCTGATGAGTGGAGGCCTCTTGGATTGTAGTGATGCTGGCTTGATAAAATGGTACTACTCCTTCCAGGACTTCGTCTCCACTCTGACATCTTATGTGTTTGTTATAAAAACCGATCACACTCCCATGCCTATTTAAAAAATCTGATCCTAATATAACCTCATATATAAGGCCTTGCATGATCAAGAAAGCATGTTCATATGAGTGAGATCCTATTTGTAGGGTAACCATATTTTCTGGGTAAATAGCTTGGCCTTTTTGCCATTAGCTAATATATTAGCAGTTTGCTTCATAGGGAATTTGGGAATTTCCTCATCTTTCCTTAGCATTTTATGATACAGTGCCTTAGAGATTATTGACACCTGGCTCCCTGTGTCCACCAATGCCTTAGTTTTTATTCCTAAAATGACCAGTTTGATCTCTGTACAGCCACCTAAAGTATAACATGCTGGAAAAGGTTCACTGTCCAGATCATCACCTGTGTCCCAACCTAAATTAATAGTTAAAATATTGTCCTTGGTTCCCCAAGTTAGCAGTGGGCTCCTGCAGTAGGGAACAATCCATCGAGGTCCATTTTAGTTTGTTGGACTAGCCTTTGACATTATCTTTATGGACTTTTGCGGCACCTTATGTGGAACTTTGTTACTACTTCCTGAGCAACTGGCTACTGGACTCCTATTTCTATTAATTATGGGTCTACTGTGCATTTGCTGATGGGAATTATTCCCAGGCCTACCTATGTGTGGTTTACTGGGTTTTGTTGGAAAGTGTTGGCCTAACTGGTTGCTTCCAAGTCTCATACTGGAGACTTTATAATTATAGTTCTCCTTCCTTCTAGGATAACCTTCAGCCATACATTCTGCGGCCCCCAATGCATCTAACATGTCTACCACTCTCTCTAGGGAGTATATATCAGCAGCTATTAAGACCTGTTCTACATGTTTAGGAAAGTTCCTTCTGGTTATTCTAATGATTTGGGGCTCAGACAAGGGACATGCAGTAAGCATTTTTAAAGTAGCAGCCTGACTGTGGAAGAACTGAGTATAAGTTCCTTCTCTAGGGGTATATTTTTGCTGGCTAATTTTGTACTTCAGACTAACCTGTTTCTATTCACTCCAGAATGTCTGAAGTAGCATACTCTTAAAGTCCCCATATGTTTTGGGTCTGAAAAAGAGTGACCGCCACCAACTCTTTGCTGAGGCATGAAGGTGGTTGCTCGCAACTGCTAATTTTTCTTGGTCATTTAGTCGACTCAAAGAAATCAGTTCATCGAGACCATTCAAATATTCTATGGGATTTTCCCCATATTCACCCCTAAAAACATTCACTTGAATATATTTAGCTATATGGCTACTTCTTCCCTCATTTATTAGACTCTCTTGCTCTTCCTCTGTCCTTCTGGGACCCTTATCTACTATCTGCCCACTTTCTATTTCTATAGGATTATTTTCGTATATCTTGGGCCCTAAACTTTGTGGTATTCTACATGACCCACTACTAGATGTTCCCTTCACTTGCATTTCTTTTATTTCAGTCAGTTTGTCTTCCATTAATATTAATAATTTATGGTTTAGGTCTTTTTCCTGCAATGCAGATATTCTTTCACTTCCTCCACTACCATTCTCTGCTGATTTTCCAGTTTTTCATTAAAGTCAAACTGATCCTTCTGGCTATTGACTTCTAATTCTATTACACTTTGTTTTAAACTTTCTATCTCTTCCCTTGTTGTCCCTTCCATTTGCTCACCTATACTCTGTACTTCTTTCTGTATTTTCTTTAGCTCATGATCTGATTTACCCATCATATTATCCAGATCTTTATATTCTACTTTTAACTGTTTTTGTACCACAGCTACCTCTAATTTTAAAGTATTAATCTCACTGCTAATACCTTCTTTAAAATTATTCTGAGCTAGTTTAAGGCTCATTTTTTTAACCATTTTCCTATATCCCTCTTGTACAGCTACCAACTCTTTCTTTACAACACTAAAACTTGTTTCCCAACTTTCTTGACTTGTTGTCAATTTATTGGCAAGTTCCTTACATCTTATGTCACATCTGGCATTGAACTCTTGCCATTTGTTTTTTAATTCTATTTCAATATTCTAAATTTTTTTAGATTGTTGACTTATATCTGGCTTCATTTCCTGAGCTTGTTGATCTAGTTTATTATCTAACATTTGAGATTGTTGATCAAATTTCTGATTTATCTTTTGTGATTGTTGATCTAGTTTAGTATCAAATTTCTGATTCATTTGGTTCATGCCCTCCTTCATTTCCTTCATCTCTTGGGATTGTTGAATCATTGCTTGTGATTGCTGATCTAGTTTTTGAGTTATTTGGCTCAACATAACTTGCAACCACTCTGGATGGCTTTGCCTTACTACCTCCTCTTTTCTTTCCATGACAAACTCTTTATCCCCTTTCATATTATTTTTTTTCCTATACATATTTATAAACTTATCAAATATTTATATTACCGATTTCTGTTCTGTTTTATTCTGTTCTGCCCCCTGATTTCCTATACATCCAGAGTTAAACACCTTTATTTACCCACTCATATACCTAAAAATTTCCAACCACTATTTCTCTGCCATAATTCTCCCCATCAATCTATCTATATCTTAAGTGCCTTTATTTAACTTAACTTCCATCATCACTCATTTTTACTTATGTTTAATTGACAAATTATGAGGTCATAGTCCCTTTTTAAAAAAACATTTATTTAAGAATAAGCCATCTCTGTATAAGTGTGCCCTTTTTATGCAATCATTTATTTAGTTTTTAATGCTTTTATAAAACTTAAGTCCCTCTATGCCCTATTTTAATACACTAAGCAAAAAAAAATTACTTATATAACATATGTGCCTATATTTATAATAGAGTTCACATCCCAAGTTGTTTATATACTCATCTATCCTGCCAGAGATCTGACAGATACTGACAGCCATACGAATGATTAGCAATTCACAATCATGAGATAGATAAAAGAAATTCAATCACTGTACTTAAAGCATACAATGCTCCACGAACACTCAGATGATCACCCCAATTCAATCACTCTAAGCTACTTACAAACCATAATGGTTTATTCCAAACACTGTTGCATTGCCTTGTTTGCATCCATGTCTTAGGGGCTTTAATTCATCAAATACTACTTTTCTTTTCTTTAAAGTCTATATATATCAGTAAAAAATACTGCCTTGCTCTCTCTGGAGTCTTAGAGGTGAAATATTATGTATCAGAAAAAACTATGCCTTGCTCTCTCTGGAGTCTTAGAGGTGAAATCATGGCAGGCCTACTGTTAACCACTTCATGATAAATAATACCTGATATTATAATCTGGGTTAAAGCAATGAATGAGATAAATCAATCACCAGTGGTATGAATACATCACATCTTCAAGGCAATGACAAAAATTCTCCATCCATCATCAAAATTGTAACAACCAAAAAAACTCCAACAATCAAATATCCAATCCAACCTCCAATATTATAGATTTTCTATAACACAACTTTTCAAATATGAACCAAAATAATTATTCTACAATTCAAGGCTATTAATATTTCCATGCTTATCTAGCAGCAATGCTATATTTCACTGATAAGCAAAACATTAAAAAAAACAGTGCTATTAACTTTAACAATTATTATAAGTTGTGATATCTTTATATTTTAAAATTGAAACTAAGCTGTTTAATGGCTGTATTTATTTATCATCATCAAAAATGCAATAATAGTAATCATCATCATAACGCCAAAATATTTCTATATAATAATATGAAAAAAAATTACACACAAAAAAAATTCTTTTTTTATACATCTGTCATCATTATATAATACACATCTCTCAGGTATGTGGTGTATTTCAAGCCCTTATTTGGATTATTTTGAGCCCCATGTTGGGCACCATTTGTAACAGATATGAAATTAAATAAAATTATTAATTATTTGTAACAGAAAAAAATATGATTATTATTATTATTATTATTATATGTCTATAATCTGTCATTTGTAACAGTATAAATAAAAATAGATGAACTGACAAAAAGGTTGATAAAAGGCTGTTACTGTATAATCGATTATAATCTATATATTGATGAGTGATAAAATGATAGTTGCTGTAATTCAATAACTAAACACTAAACAGGATATATGATATGCTCTAGCAGTTCATCATTTGTAACCGAGTAAATTAAACGAGATTTGAATTCACTGCGTTAGCTAAAATACAATTCATAATTAAATAAGGATGACACTAACATATAAATAAGAATATATGCATATCATGCTCTATTTGGGTGTCTATTTCTAATTAATTAAATATAACATTATAGCCCATTTGTAACTATTCTAAAAATTAATTCTGTCATGCTAATAATGAAATAAATTATCTCATTACTCAACACATAAAATAATAACAATGAAAATTAAAACTATCATTATTAAAGATTTAATGATATTTAGATATTGGGGAAGTCATTTGAACAATAAAACATACTGGCCACTGTCATCAAATAAAATAATATTAAATATAGCAACTGAATAAAATTACCCACTGTGAGATCCCTGGAGTGCATTTCGCTTATCTCCAATACTAAGTTCTTTTAACCAAGAATCCTTCTCATTCCTCTTTCCATGTATATATGACCATTCACGGTCACATGCACACACTGGTACTATTTATAACAATGTATAAAATTATCATATAAACTTAATATCATTAGGTTGGAAAGGGATTAAATCACTCTTTATTCAGTTTAGCTAAGTACATGTGTTTTCCCATGAGTGCCACTAGATTGTTTTAAATCTAGATAAATATCTGTTTAGAGTGGTCTCAGTTCAAACTCATTCGGTACATTTTTATCACACATGACTTGGATGACTAATGAAAAAAATGACACTCTTATATTTTACTCATGTCAATAAAATCATAAGATCCCCTATATCAACAAAATTTATATAGATCAAAGACTCTTATAGATATTACTAGCTCATTTTACGTATATTGATGAACAGATGCAAAAAAAATACTCTTATTAATGGCTTCCAAATAAACATAGTGAAGACCATTACTTAAGTGGCTGGCCATGAAACTAGCTACTTAACTTAATTATTTATTACAATTTAAAGGTGATAATGATGATGATAATAATGATGATGATGGTGATGATATCAGCCATAGCTTTATAATAAACTCACAACAATAAATTTATCTTTATAAACTCATAAGCACTTTTAAAAATCATCCCTTGTCAAAATGGGATTTAAATATTACATTCACTAGCATTTATATAAGTTTATGGTTATTTACTAAAATACTTTTATAGTTAAAATTAAGATTCAATAATACTAGTGATGATGACTGATCATCACGCCTTTCTCCACGTGATATTCAACTTTCTATAAACCCCTATTTACTAAATATATTAATTATCTTAAACATTAGATTTAATGATTATAATTTATTTAATCAATGATGATGATCATAACTCATGTACCATACCGTGTTTAAACGGTGTTTTAATCAATAATATAATATCCATCTTTGATGAGGATGATCAATACTCATGAGCACAACATAATTTTAGCTTTATATTATTAATCTTTAATTATTAAAACTGAGTTAGATGTCAAGCTTAATCCCCAAATACCTAAATGTAAATCAACATTCTAGCTTACTTAACATTTTGCAAGTGCTTAATATTTGCTAGTGCTGATGATTCTTAATATCTATGAATGATGATGATGATCATTTAAAACAATAGAATTAAGACAAGAATAATACAACAATATTTTTAATAAGAACTCGGAAACTAATTGAGATATATAATTATATTTTATTAATACTATTCTTTCCTTCTTTAAAATCAAATTTACTAATTAGATAAATGGCTTTTTATTACATTAATTCAAGAACAAAATTTTATATACAAGTTTGTCATTTTTGGATATTTTAAAATAAGCTGGCTTAAAATGACATTTTTTAAAAAAAATATTTCACTGAATGCTTACTTAAGACTTTCCTAACTGATTATATCATAAAAATAAATTTCATATATAACTTGTGTGTTTTATTTCACTTCCAATCATATGTAAGCCTGGCTCTTCAATTTATTATATTTAAACTAATTATGTATAACCTATTCTTTTGACGTGTTTGTATAAGCAGTTACACATGCACACACACCCTGTGATATGTCAACATATATTTTTAAAATGTGTTTCCTTTATACTAGAGATTAATACATAAATCACATATATAAAAAAATATTCTTGCAATTTTGAGCAAAATAAAATAAAATACATTATATCAATTTTAATATGCAGCAAGATAAATATAAAAAAACCCATTATAAATGCATATATTTATAGGTTGCTCATTATCATAACAACTGAAGAACAATAAAAAAAAACCATTTCAATATTACAATATATAATATAAAAAAAATAATAAAAAATAATGAAAATTTAAGTTTAAAGATTTAAACTGTGTTTGTGTTATGTTATGTGATATTGAGAATGACTATCGATAAACAAGCCCTTAATGTTTCTGTATCAAAAGAAAAAAATAATGCCTTGACCAATAAATTAAGGTTTACTTTTGATAAGCAAGAATAAAAGATCTGTTAATGAAAGTTCATAGTTACCTGATTATTTTCACTTCTTATAAATGTCCCGAGTTTGAATTTTCTGACTGCTTGTCTTTGCTCCATTTAAAAAAAAGTTCTTGTTGATACCTTCTAATAAACATGAATTAATTGATTTGCTGTTTCCACAATTTGAAAATTATTTATTGCTGATACTTTTGATAATTCTGAATTCATTGACTGGCTTGCTTCTAATTTTTTCAAAAAGAGTTATTACAAATACTTTTAGATAAGTATGAACTGGTGGATTTGCTTGTCTCTTCCATTTTGAAAAAAATCATTGTAGACACTTTAGCTGACTGAGGAAAACTTTAACAAAAATTTGATTCATAGCTTCATCAAATTTGGCTATATATGGCTTTTATTCATCTTTCCTTTCTTCTTGGCTCTTGTCAAAGATGATAATGAGATGACATCTTTGTGGCTGGTTTTAAATTGGTCCATTCTTTTGGTTACTATGGACTGATATTTGGGTCCACAGTAGATTAGTGATTTAACCAATTCTGTAATTCCAGGAAGCAGAAACAATGGTTTTAGCAATGCAAATTCATTGTATTATACACAACAAAATATATTAATATTATTTTATAGAATTGTCAATAACTTCTTCCAAGAAATTCAATTTTGTTCCTTTTTTTATCTTAATATTGCTGGGAATTACTTATATATATGCACATCTTCGTCTATACTGACTTTAAAACAAGAGTCATTTTTCTCCTTCCTCAATTTTTAAAGAGTGAAAAAAAATCAATCACTCACTCTCTTTTGCATAACATTAAAAAAAAACTGATAGCTACATCTCTTTTTTCCAACATTAAAAAAATTGACTGACTGCCTCTGAATATTGTTTCATTCATTTATATTGCAAATCTTGATCAAAGAAAAGGACCACCTGGAAATCTTATCTTGAGATAAAAGATCAAAGCCTCACAAGTTTGACTGTCTGTCGCAATTTTACAAGAAAATTAATAATCACATTTTATTCCATCAAAGCACCTCTTTTCTAAAAAATAATCTTAGATACAGATAACACAAACCATAAAGCTGGCAATCTATCGTCCCTAGAAATAGGTGTAAAATGTTTTATGTTTAAACATTCGTACTCACATGTGTACATTTTCACATCCTAATCTACTAATCTTGATTACTTTATTTTACATTTTCTTTCTGATCTACTTCGTTTAATAAGAATATATGTTAAATAATTTAACACATTATTTAATAAGAAAATATAAGAAATAAAATTAAATATTATCACCTTCTCTCTTTACAACTGCTTATTCATTAACTATTTATACAGACTATATAATAATAAATACATACAAATCTATATATATAAAAGAAAAAATTTTTTTTTTTAAATTAAATAATATATCTGTGTGTTTGAAATGAGTCATATACATACAATATATATATATATATATGCACAAATAATGTGTGTGTAAATATATATATATTAATTGAAATATAGGGTATTTCAACTCAGACTTTCAAGCACCTACCAACTATCCAAACTATCTCATACAACTGATACACATGACCACACACATGTAGAAAAGATAAATAATCATCACTATATGTATTTTATGGTGAAGCAGCACTCATCAGTTGGTCCAGATTATCATCTCCCACACACATATATAATCAGTACTCAGTTTGTATTAAGGTAGCAAATCTTCACACTTTAATTGACAGGCTTCAATCTACTCCAACTTTTCAGCCATCCACATCATTGAAAATCTGGTGATGGAAAGCCAAATCCCATGCTGATGCCAACATTATTGGCAAGCCCATGTTGACTTGAAATCAATCTGAACCCTCATGTATAGGATCTTATCCATTTAAATACATAGAAGAGGAATGGGCAAAATACAAGCTTATTTGTAAATATTTGAAAACCAGGCACTATTCACAAACCTTTCAGCTATTTACATATAAGCTTGTATCCTGCCCATCCCTCTTCTATGTATTTAAATGGATAAGGTCCTATACATAAGGGTTCAGAGTCACTTCAGGTCAACATGGGCTTGGCAGTAATGTTGGCATCAGCATGGGATTTGGCTTTCCATCATCAGATTTTCAATGATATGGATGGCTGAAAAGTTGGAGGTTGGAGTAGATTGAAGCCTGTCCATTAAAGTGTGTAGATTTGCTACCTTAATATAAACTGAGCCCTGATTTTATATATATATATATATATATATATATATATATATATATATATATATATGGGAGATGATAATCTGGGCCAATTGATGAGTGCTGGCTCAGCATGAAATACATATATTGGTGATTATTTATTTTTTCTACATGTGTGTGTGATCATGTGTATCAGTTGTATGAAATAGTGTGGATAGTTGGTGGGTGCTTAAAAGTCTGAGTTCAAATCCTCTATATTTACAATTAAGTTCCAGGTTTGTGAAGAGTGCCTGATTTTCAAATATTTATTAATTGTAATAATGTTGAAGGCTAAATGGGTTTATAAATATTCATTAAAAACCAGTCAACTCTTAGACAATCACAATATCAATAAAATACAACAATCCCAACCTCTTGTCAAGGCATTTTTTTAACATCTTTATTGTTATAAGAAGGTTGCCTTGACAACAGGTTGATATTGTTGATTGTTATTGATATTGGGATTGTTCAAGAGTTGACTGATTTTTAATGATTATATAAGTGTAATAATGCTTAAGGCTAAATAGTTGCCTTGACAAGAGTTTGAGATTGATGATTGTTATCTATATAGGGATTCTCTAACTGTTGACTAGTTTCTAATATAACTTTACTATTGTTTTGAATTTTTTTTAGCAATTATTGTGTACAATTTTAACATAAATTTTATTACAGATATGTATTTTTGTGTATATATATATGTCAAAACAAAAAATGTAATTATTTATCGTGTGGCATCTATAAAATTTTATGAACTTTTAATTAGCAATATTAAAAAGTGTATATTATATAGAATTTGTTATTGAAGCATTCACTGGAAGGGTTGGAAGCAAATGATGCAGATGTAAAATTATTAGTGGAATTAAAAAATAATTGAAACAAATATAGCTTAAATTGTATGCTTAACTGCTAGATTTGATTTTTCATTTGTTTTATTTGATTTTTAACAAAAGATTGAAAAATTTTCTATATAAATTTGTTCAAATTAAGATTAAACAGAAATCAATATTTCATGATGAATAATTTATATAAGTGTTTTAAAGAAAGATAAATAGCTTTTATAATTAAAGTCTTTTTCAATAAAAGAACTGTAAAAAAAGCTTTATTCATTATTATTTGTCTGAAGGTTTATAATGGTGGTATATTATAAGATGTGATATGTTGGACTATTTCCAACATAGAAAATTTTAAACCGTATTTAAACAACATATAGACAATACAGGTTAGTAATTACTAACCTGCATTGTTATTACTAACAAGTTGTTTGTATTTGGAAAATTTAAATAAAGTTTAAAATTTTCTATACATTCAACATTCACTCATAAATGATGGAAATAATCCGACATATCACATCTTTATTCATTATGTTTATTAAATACGGCTTTGGAGATTTTATTATCTAACTAAGAAAGCTAGATATCAATTTATTGATCAATATTAGATAGATAACTGGTTTGTTTACTCAAAAAAATTCTAAGCTGGGTAAAAATATACTTTTGTTTTCAAGTTTTACTCGAACCTATTTTTTTTTTTTTTCATGTGTCATAGCATCGGTTGGGAAGCGAACCGGGACAACTGCTTATAAGGCGGCTGTGATGACCCCTCGACTACCAACGCTTGGCGACTCGAACCTATTTGAAACTCAGATTGGGGGAATGGTAAATATATGTGCCTACAGTTTATATACATAGTCTTTATATAGAGTATTAACGATAGTCTAAAACAAATATTAAAATCATTATATAGACTAATTTTTATTTTTTAAAGGGTTATTTAAATGATCATGGAATTGTCAGAAATTTAATGATAACATGAAAAAAAATCATTTTAAAAGTCAAAAATGTCATTGTCAAAGCAAAAGCGACAATTAAAAGAATATTTGGTACAACCATATTGCTTGATATTCTCTCAAAGCAATTGAGAATTTTAAAATGAATGAAATACATTTAACAAACTTTTGCTAAATAGTTTTGCAAGTGATATTTGGATATTTGCAATATTTCTGCTTATAATGATTTTCATCAAATCTTTAAACAAAATATTCTTTCCAATTTTTAACTAAAAGTTAATAGTTTTTCTAGTATTGTTAATGTTAATTTGCGAATCATTTATTTTATTTATAATTACAATTTTATTAATCTTAGACGAGATTAGTCATTAATATATGCAAACATTTACAGAATTAAAAATATTTGCTTATGATTTCTTTTCACCCTTCTATAAGAGGACTGTTTGAGAGTACTTTCCTTGCAACCAGCTATTTAAAGATAGTTTTACCTTTTAATCGTACTTACAATAAATAATTTTAAAATAATGTAAAGTTGATATTGTTATTGTACCTAGTGATAAAGCTGTCATTAACAGTGAATGCGCGTGTGGCTTTGCTTTTCACCAAATTTAAAACAAAGTTGTTTTAAATATCTTACTTTGTATATATTACAAAGTTTATAAAATCTAATAAAACTAAATCTTTATGCACAAACAAAAAACAACCTAAATTTAAAGTTGAGACCAAGCTCTTGATTAATAAATAATACTAGCTTGCAACTCTCTTCCTTTTTTTTTGTGTGTATGTATTTGTTTACTATTTAACTATATAGAGATTGACCAAAGAAAGAAAAACTAGAAAAAAATATATATAAAAAAGCCGATGCTCATTGATTGTGGCACATTTCTGCACGACTGATTTTTAAAAACAGTATCTATTCAATGCCCACGACTTAACCCGTGGTTTTGCATATATTAAACAAAAATAATAAAGAAGAAATACTTTTTTATTTATTTTCAAAGTTCTGTTTATTGGTATATTTCCAAGAAATGAGAAAAGAATCCCTATAGATTTGTGTGTCATATCCTTTTATTTATTATTATAAATTCCGAATATCGTTTAATAAATAAATGTATACTTATGATAATTTCGTTTAAAAGATTATTTTAATATATATATACTTATTAGTAATTAAAGCTATAATAAGATATTAATAATCATTTTCGATTACGTTTTTAGGAAGCATGAAGCAATTAGTTATTTTACTGGTCTTATGCTGCCTTGTTTCAAATACAGTCAGCAGATTTGCAGCAGGCACTAGTAAGTCTTTTCCACATATCTATCTATATGTGAATAATTACAAACATGCTTAAAATACAAACATACATTTATAGATGTTGGTAATATTTGTGAATGCATGTTTTTGTAAATATTCAGCACATATATAAAATTTTATAAACCTTTTATATTCAAATTAGTAGAAACTGAAGTTATTTTTTATATTTCTCTATATATACGTATATGCTATGTTATATGCTCTTTTTCAAGGTAAATTGAGATAACTAGGCAACAAGAAACTGTGACCAAAAAATAACACTTAACTCACATCGGTGATACTTTGCCACTACATGCCATTTTAAAACATAATTTTGGCTTATATTTTCATATTTGCAATTCCATTATAAATGTTAATTAATTTTTTTTACATTTGTCTATTAACACATTTATTGGTTAAGTGCCAATATAGATTTTTTAAAAAATCAATTGACTTTTAAATATTTATTTTCCAAACTTATTAAACTCTTAAAAATGCGCGTCATTATTGTTTTATCTACGTATGCTTAAGGGTTGATTATTTTTGAGACTTTTTAAAAATTGATTATAAATTTTAGTTTTTTTTCTTTCCGGCATCAAATTTTTCTTGGCATTATAATAGCAGAAACAATTTTGTTATCTTGTTATTAGAAATTGACTATCAAATGCAAATTTATTTCATTTTTTAAAATTATCTGTAGATCTAAATTTTTGATTATTGATAGATATATTTTTTTCTCCAATGAAAAATGATTGGGACAAAATTATTGTTTTTAACTTTTAAAAAAATAATATTAATGTTTTGTGTCCTATTAATCCTTCAGAGATCAAAATAAAATAATTGCAGAGTACGTTGAGTATATGTGAACGATATATTTATTACTAGTTATATTGATGAAACATAAAAAAAAAGAGAAATAATTCAAATATGAATTTATTGTATTTATATAATAAAATATACCATTATTTTTACGTTTCTTTTCAAATAATGCAAACATGGATAGATCTAAAAAATACAACCAAAAATGTGTTTAATATTAATCTTCACAATCTCCAATAGTTGGCTTTGCTATTCTCAAGAAAAGCTTTTGACAACTACACAGTGTGAATTTGGTGTTTGTGATATCTCTCAGATCACTTGTGACCTTCTATATGATTAAAGGATCACTTGTAATATATAAGTGTTATAATAAATTTATTAAATTATAACAAATATGCCCTCTGTATAATACATTAATGTAAATGTAGGATTTATTGTAAAGTAATTGAATATTTAAAGTAATAGTTTATGAAAGTAGATTATATCTAAAATATAGGCATAACAAAAATAATGATCTTAGTTTAAAGTCTAATAAATTTTAATTGATTAAGATTACATTATAAATCATGAATGTAATAAGTTTACATAATATGTGCTACAATATTTAATTATTAAATGTAAAACATTTATAAAAGAAAGTATACAATATTTTATGAAGGATTATAAAATAAGATATAAACTATATCCTTTTATATAGAGGTGTGTATATAATAGCTCATTAATGATTTACACTTAATATATGTTATATGTGTGGAATTGACTGGATTTTTTCATATTACAATTTTATTTGAAATAAAGAGGCAGACTATTGCTTTAGTATAAAATAATCAAGAGCTTACATCTCTAGCTTATATCATAAAGGAAGGTTATATTTAAAATAAATATAAAATAGAAGAAAAGAATCTAAGATTCTGTGCTGTACTATGGATTATCTTCGAATAAATTTAAATCAATTTGATTGGCTATATATATATATATATTATAACGGTCGGGGATGATGGTTAAGTTTACAGTCTTACTGCATCTGCTGACAGAACACCACTAGGCTACTTTGAACCTAGAAAATTTATAAAGTCGACAGATACGTGCTGTTAAGACCGCGACCGCCAGCCCAAGTCACTAGCTCAAGTAGATGCAGAAACTTAATATATTTATTAAAATATATTTTTAATAATAAAGAATAAAAAAAAAGCAATCACTGAGTATTAATACTACAAAAAAGATTTTATTTATGTATATAATTAATAACACACAAACTTTAAAAAATTAATTTTTATTACACAAGAAGAAATTTATGTTGTATTCTGTTCCATTATTATTTTATTTGTTTTTAACTTTAATTTTAAATTTTAGAATGTTGGGTATAGATGAGCTACCTAGATGCACTCACAAATTTTCAAATCACTTGACTCCAGACTAAAAATCCGCAGCCACACCAATACTCGCTTCCAGATATATATCAGCAACCAATGCAATGTGAACATGTTAGCATAGAATCACATCGACAGGAATGTGCGTCTGAACAGTGTGATATTATTGGAGAAGACATGGCCTTTGTCCCACAGGAATGTGCATCTGTCAGGTGAAGTAAACATGCATATAAAATAATAAAAAGAAACACTATGTATAGATGGGAGAGCGGTCTTATCTTGCCGGCTTATCATCCAAAATCCATAGATCTGGAGTGGGTCAATGGCACAAGAAATACATCTGCATCCATTTCAATGGTATGACTGCCTCTTTGGGCTTATGCATTCAGTTGGACTTGTTGTGCTAGATGCTAACACACTTCACATTACATTGATATAAACGTCCATATATCTCTCCACCAGCACTGACACAACTATAAACAAATAGTCCGAAATCAAATTCTCTTTAAACTAACATATATTTAAACTAATCTAGCAGCCATATATACTCAACTAACATTTAAATAATTTTATTAATTTAATAAAAGAAAATATTTAGTTTAGTTTTAAAATCCTTTTAAAATGAGCATTATATTTAACTTATTTTCTTTCCAGAAATACTATTTTTAACCTATTTTTAAAATTTAATAATGCGCAAATAACGATGTGTTTTCTATCTTTACATTCATTTGCAGTAGCAAACCCCCACCCTATTACAAACAGATATTAATTAAACGTGAATAAACAAAAATAAAATACAATACATTTTTTTTAAAAGATTACGTTGAAAACTTTACCTAAGAGTTTAAAATCGCAAAGTTTATAGAAAGATAAAAGTTCAGCTTTGCTCAGAAAGAAAGTCTATAGTTCATTTTAAAAACACATAAAGTTTGAAGATTTTAAACTTAAGAGAGTTTATGTTTCATTTATAAATTTATACTTTCCTTTGTTCATGCTCGTTCCTTCGTGAGGAAGATCCAAATTTATACAAGATCCATTTCTTGTGGGTGATGACGATTTATGAAGATGCATTTACGATGTTTTCTGAAGATGGTACCAGTGGTTTGATCCTGGGATCCGTGGATATGAAAGCTGCCTTCGGCCGGCCGCACCGAAGGAAGCACAATGAAGCTAATTACATTTTTTTTTTGGTGACGGCGATAACTTTTAAAATTATTTTTACAGATGAATTCAAAACTTTAATTTTCTGATTCTCCAACTAACTAATTATTGTTTTGGATTTTCCTTTTATAGTCCCTAGGCACCTTATCTCTGGAATGCAGGATTCATCAAACATACTTCATGTCTGTATTTTATTGGTTTATTCTTTGTGTCCAAGGTAAGATTTTGGGTTTTCCACTGAGGTCTGTGTCTCTATCTCTAGGTGGGAACTCTTATCTATTTTGTAATCATTTTTTAATTGTCATTTTGCCTTAAGGATCTGTTTGTAATTTTTATATTTGAAAATTAAAAAAAATCTTCGCTATTATTAAAAAAAAGTTTTTTTATTATATATTTTATTTAAAGATTAGAATCTTTGCTTCGATTCTATAATTTATTTATTTTTTTAAAGCTTATTTTAATATTTAAATCAATCTAACATATTAATAAATTAATAATTCGTTATTTGTGTATTTTGACAGTTTGTTTTTAATTCTGTATTAGATAAAAAAAGTTACTATTAAAATTTGAATGTAACGCATATATATATATATCCCGTTACAATATATATATATATATAGTGCAATGTTTAATTAATGCATATAAAACCTATGCAGTGGGATGCATACTTTTATCATATGAATTTGTAAAATGAAATATAAATTGTCACTATTTTATATGATAAAATGTGCTTAATGAGTCAAATCTGATATATATGTAAATTAATTAGTAAATGGTATAACCATTATATATACAAAGTTAAATTTACATCCAAGATATATTGATGTGCAACAACCAATCAGACACAATTCTGCAGGATCAATGAAAAAAATAGCAAATCTGTTCAAGCTACCATTAATCACACATATATATGTATATAATTATTAAATGCATAGCATTTAATGACACATACATATATGAGTGTGTGTAATTTAGAAGGAAGAAAACTAATCTTTTACCAGTATGCTAAGAATAGACAACAGTCCACTTCAATAAATGTTTTAAAAAATGGCTTGGTCATTCATTCTTAAAGCTTACTTTTAAATAAACTAACATTCATTGACAGTACTGGGAATAGAATGGTGATCTTATTTAAAATCCACATTTTAAAATCAGTTTATTATTTGTAAAGGTTTGAATTGTATATCCCACAATAGAGAAAACATTTCATTTCCAATATTCTGCATAATGAACTACTATGTTTATATAAATATAACTACAGCAGGTCAAATGAAATACTTTCTTTGCCTTAGTATATATAATTCTAATATTTACAAGTGATAAACTGATTTAAAAGTTATCTTTTAAATAAGATTGCATAGCTCTATTTTCAGCAGGGTCAGTGAATGTTGGTTTATTTAAAAGTGAGCTTTAAGAATGACTGAATACCCTTTCTTTTAAAATGATTATTGATGAGGAATGCTATCCATTCATAGCACATAGGTAAAAAGTTAATTATATATATATATATATATATATATATATATATATATTATATATATATATTAAATTTTGTTTCTTTTCTGAAACCAGTAATAATGCTAAAGTGGAAGTGCATTTTTTAAAGATGGTTATTCAAAAGAATGGAACTTTATTACAAAGGAAAAACATAAAGATAAAATTATTGAATGCAAAATCTGTAGATAAACATTTAGAATTGCCAGGATGGGTGTTAGGCTAACACCTTAGAAACAGAGTTTGAGTATTTCGAATTTCAGTTCCAAATCTAAAAACATCAACATCAACTACAATAAATTGTTTGTTCAGATAAAACTTCTCAGAAAAAATGTTTGAAGAAAACAAAAAGGAGAGTCATACAAAATCATCTAAAAATGGATGCCTATATTAAAACAAATTAAATTTAAAGAAAAAAAATTGAATTGTTAGATGTTTTGAATAGCTATTCAGAAACTGTCATGAGCATTTTACTTATTTCAACATAAGTGAAAAAAAATAACAATATGAATGTTGTGAACAGGAATGCTAAATAAAAAAATCACAAAATTTGGGCAACTCAGAATAGTGTTTTTTAAATTTAATTTGTTTAAATATAACCCCATTTTTCATAGTAAAATTTATTTCTTAGTCTTATTTTCTTTTTCAAAATTATTTCTGAGAAGTATTATTTGATCAAATAATCCATTGTCGTTTATCTATATTTTTAGTTTTGGAAATACAATTCTAAATGCTCTATTCTGAGTGTTAACTATTATGCAATATCTAATCATTCTCTACTCGTCTTCAGATTTTGTATTCAGCAATTTTGTCATTACTCTTTTTTTGGAATAAAATTTTATTCTTTTGAATAATCATCTCATAGTCAAAAAGCTATTTTATTTCATTACCATTAAGGCTTAATTAATTAAAAGGGAAGAAACAAAATTTAATTTCCTTTTAATTACATATATATATAATTGACTATAAATGTTAATAATAAACACATTTTTATAAGAATCAGACAGACCACCATTCTAACATGAAAGATTCACATATTCAAATCTCTAGTTGATCTGATGAAAATAGGTTGTATCTGAACTGAATGTATAATTAAAAAAACGTGATCTGATATTTTAGAATTGAGAAAGATCCAATTTCAAATTAGGTTTTGATCAGTTAAGAAGAAGTGCTATGGAATGGTGAATTTTATATAAATAAAATTAATTAAATAACAATAATAAAAGTAATTAGAGAGCTGTTCCTAACTTAAAAACCACTGCGGTATTTATCTGCAATTGTTTCAAGTTTCAGAGTTGTGATTCAACAATGAAAAATGAATCACATTTCATTAGTTTCTAAATTTTTATGTAGATGCTTAAAAAAAACTCAAACATGAATGAGAATGAAATTTAAATAAAGGAAATATTCACACAGCCTCAATTCATATCAACAGCCTACAGTACAATGTAAAACGGCAGAATTGGTAGTCGTTTTAGAAACTAACATTGTAAACAAACTATAAACTTTCAACTATACGATAAATTTAACAGCAGTAGATAATATGAAATATAATTGGAGATTAAACTTCTAATTTAAAAACTCTTTGATATTTTAATGTAACATTCCAGATGTCGCAATTGTGACGCAATGAGGAAAAAATGAATCTGTTTCGATTCATTTTTTATGTAAATGCGTAAGTTTAATTTATGTTATACATATATAAGAAAGTTTATTGATTGTTTATAATATTACTAAAATGAGTAGCAATTAACTTTGCCTATATAAATTGGATTGTAGGCATTTAAGTGATGTTGCAGGGACTTTTCTATTGATTTAAATTTTACATTGGCCGATGTTAGAATTTAGTTATGCATCTACATAAGAACTTACAAACGAATGGGAAAAAAGATTGATTTTTTATTTATATACATCACGGTGTTAATATTTGAGAATATTGCAATAAAATATCGCAGCATTTTAAAGTTAGGAGTAGTTTTCCAATTATATTTATGTATACATACGCTTGTATATTCATTACATATATAGATTTATTTAACAAATAGAAATATGCATTCACATTTCTGACTACTATTATATTCAAAGATACTTATATATTATTATTATTGCAGTTGTTTTTTTGTTTTATAATTTCAGATATGAGCCAGGTGCGTGCTTGTAAGTGGTCTAAATATACAAATAATGATTATCCAAATGGTATTCCTTGTAAAAATGATTCTGACTGTTTATCAGGCACTATATGCGACAATTCTGATGCAAGATTTAAAAGTTTTTGCGTGGATCCAACTAAAAGAATTTGTTTTTAAATAAATGCACATGACCTACATATAATATTCGTGTATTTTATTTAAATCGTTTTACTATTATTTTTTTTTTAATGTTCAAAATAGGTTTAAGAATTTGATACTTATTACTTGATTCTCTATTAATGAATAAATTAATTAGTGCAGATTTTTAGAAAATTTTCTATCAATCATTAATAATATTTGCATATATTTCTAAAAATATATCCCATTATTATCTCTTTCTGCATATACACGTCTATATAGATTTATAATTTTTTTTTCATAAGTCAAATGCATTGACCGGGAAGCGAACCCATGGAAGCTGCTTGGAAGGCAGCTATGCTAACCGCTAGGCTACCAAAATTAACTTTATTAAGTTTACTTTACACAAGTCTTACGGAAGCAAAAGAGAATTCAAATAGAAAAGCAATAAGATAGATAGATAGATGTCTACATAATTGAGCAATAATCTATGTATATCTAATTCATATTAATTAGTAATTTCAATAGCCAAATCACAGGGTTGTTGTTAATGAGATCAGATTTATTATTCAAATATATTCTAATTTTAAATATTGCAAAAATAACATAATATGATATATATTTTCTTTCACACAAATACATACATAACATTATTTTAGGTTTTTTTAAATATTTATCCTTAGTTTTAATTTTTTACTTCTGATAACTTTTGCAATTTTCTGAAACAATATCCCCAAAAACAAATATATCATCTGTAAATGAAGATAGACTTAAATAACTTCCACATATTTTTAATTCCTTAGCTTCCCATTTCTTGTAAAATCTTTTGCATAATTTTTTGGAGATATGAGAACAACCCTGTCCTATAACTATCGTCAATCTTAATTTTTATAATATCACAACATAAGTAATCACTATTATTGCTTTTTGATAAGTAGTTGTCAGAATATATTAATATTTTCATTATTCAAAACTTTAATTATTGTGAAAATGCTTTTCGAATCAAGTGTCTTTTCATTATATACAAACACAAATTATGATAGCAATTCATAGTCATTAAACTTTTCTATATCTTTCAATATATGAATATGATTGTCTGTGTTAAAACCTCTTGTGAGCCCACATTTTACTATGGATAAGTCGTAATTACTTTGTTAAATATTTTGTATATAACTAATATAAGACTGGTTTAGTTTGTAATTTCTAATATCTTCTTTATAATCTTTCCTAAATATCAATATTACTACTGCATTCTCTTAATCATCTGGTTCAATTTTCTCATTTAAATCTATAAACAGAATAAAGACATTTGGTACATAATTTTGGAATCAAGTTTACTATTTCTTTCCCTGCTTTTTTTAGAGCATCAATAAATCAATCATTTCATTAATCGCCCTCCCTTCCTGCACATTTCCTTTCTTTATAAATTTAACTGCATGTCTCATCTTTTTATATAAAATACTTGATTCAAAAACTATAGGCTGGTAATTGTAGAAGGGTCTTTGTTTTTGTTTTTTTTGTTGTTTATTATCACTATATAATTTTTATAGAACTTTTCTACAGATTTCATGATGCTATCTTTTTTGATTTTTTCTTCTTATTGCTAAACTATTTTTCTTCCATTGCCAAAATATTTTTTTATATTTTTGAAATTTTTTTTCTATGGATTTTGTTGCCAATTCATCCTTATGTTTTGTGATAAGGTAAAAGTGGGTACAAAGTTGTTCGTTTTTATTTAGTCTTTCTTTTATAAGATGTCGAGAAAGATTAAATATATTTTAATAAATGTAATAGGTGAAGAAAAAACCTGTAACTTGTAGATGTTTTTTAAAAAAGTTGCATTTCTACTAGCCATAATTTCAAAAGATTATTCCAGAGTTAACTGATTTTTATACACTGTTATAATCGTTATTTTTTTAAATAAGATAACATATGTGACTGTAAAACTAGCACTTAGATAATATTATTGAAAAGTAGCTGATTACCATATTTTAGATGATACTATTAAAAAAAATTAATATATATATTAAAAAAATAGGATGAAACTTTATTGGTACAAAATGTTTTACAAGATAAGCATTGATTTACATAGTATAATATAGAGATCTAAGATGACACACTGTATTTTTTGTCCTAATTTTTCCAGAAATTGATCAACCTGTGACAACTCAGAGCATTAGTCCATGAGATGATTAATTATTAAAAGTAAACCTAGGTTACAATTAGGAATTATTTGTAAAGTCTAGAGTTCAAATATGAATAGCGTTTTAGGAGTATAATATTGAAAAATCCAATTTGCAGCAGATAAATTGAGGAATAGAAAAACACTTGAGATAGTATAAAATACGGACTAAGCCAATCTACTGTTTGGTTTTCCAGAATGGCCTCGAATATCCCCAGAAGAGAGCAATTCAGTATACATTGGAAGACTTATGGACAACCAGGAAAAAAAACTAAGCTTTGAAATGTTTCTGCTGAAAACCATTCTAATCCATCATAAAGAGCCACATGAACAGCAGAAGGCCAACCCTATCAATAATCACTTTGGAAATAATAGTAATAGATAAGGAGAATCCCTTGCAATTAAAATCATTAGGCCAAACTGCAGCTTACTTTGCAATAACACAAGGATAAAATCATAGGAATAACACTAAAAAACTGCTAAAAATGTTATGTCTCCTCTCCTATAAATGAGAAAATCAATGTCGGAAATGATCCATGCTCACATATTCAACAGAACTAGGATTCAGTCTCCCCCTCTGACCATCAGACTCTCTCATCCATTCAGCAAAATTAAATTAAACAAAGAATTTTTCATTAAAATGCAAAATCACTGATTCCCATATAATTTGCACAGTGTTTTTATAAATATTGAAATTGTTCTTACTTGTGATAATGTGTTGACATAACTTGTATATGAAAAGAGAGCTAAGAAACTCCTTTTTTAAATAGGAATAGTTAAAAAAAAATTAATTCCCTAAACTAAGAAAAAAAGAGTCTTTGGCTCCCTCTAGTGGACTAAATTTTATAAATATTACTACTAATGTAAACAGTGCTAAGTTTGGCTGATAATTATGTTGAATAAATATTTCTCAATGATTTAAGTAAATAGAATGCCATATTTTATTCAACTTAGGAGCTTTATATTGTATTTTATCAAAATAAACTTATATAATATCTATATTATTTTATGGCATGCATCTAAGTGATCTTTACAGCTGCATGTTTGAGTTTTCAAAAAATTTTAAATGCAAGAACATTGAAAATTAAAGTTAAATCCTTTGGAAAAAGTAGAAAGTTTGATCTCCTGAATCACACGAGGAACTCTGGTAACAAAATTAAACATAATCCTTAATATTGAAAATATTGTGGTAAAACAGATAATTAGAATAATGTGAACAAAATTTTCAGATAGATTTAGGAGCATTAATATTTTAAGAAGGATTTGAGACTCATGTATATGTCTTATAAAGATTAAAAAAACAACTTTTTTTTTCATATGTCAAAGCATCGGCTGGGAAGCCACAACAAGTGTCTGCAAGCAACTGCTTGCAAGGCGGCTGCGCTGACCTCTCGGCTTGACGAAACCTTTTATATAAGTATTGAAGCGTTTTGACCTATTGAATAATATTTATAGAGATAATATGGAGCTTATATAGAAAAATTCTTACAAGTTATTTAATAGTATAATAATAATTCAGAAGAAAATGACTAGAAAAAATGTTTTTATTCATTACAAAAAATTTGATTCAGGATGTTTAGAATTTTAGAAGTCTAATAAGAGCAGCATTAAAGATTTTCATTTTACTACAGTGGATTAAAGGAAAAATATATTAATTTTATTTTGCAATCTGTTCACATGTAGTTTATTTAATTGACGGTACATCATTATATTTTATTGTTTGTTATACTAATTGTTACATCAGAAAATAATTAAAAGATACATGAAAATAAAATCAAGGATTTATTGTTTGTAAAAATATGCCAAAAAATTAATTTGTTGATGTAAATATTAAAATCTGTATTATTTCGAAAGTTTAATGTTTAGCTTCCATATTATATAGAGATGGAATGTTTTAATTTTTTTTATTACTTAAAATTAATAAGGCAATGGGAGATTGAAAGACCATATACTAAAGTGATTAAGGAACCTTATTGTTCAGTTTTTAACTTAAAAGTTTAATTTTAATAGTATTTAGATTTTTTTCGGATAATTTTTCATAATTTACTGCATTCACCATTTAGTATTGGTTAATGGATGGATTCTAGCTACTAGTAGGTAGAAAATAAAGTCCTAGGTTAATTAATTAAATTGCTTATAGAGTGTTGATTACTGATAGTAAAAACAAGTAATGGATTTGAAATATGATGCAGCCTTTATCACTGGCAAAAAATTATATTAATATAGGTAATAAACCAATATTTTATTTGTTATTTTATACTATTTTTTTAAGTTTTCAAGTCAGACTAAGCTAAGAAGAAATTAAATAATTATTTTTGACTTTTTTTTACTCTCTATGCCTAATGAAGTGAAAAGATTTTGAACAGTAAAACTTCAAACAGATTTTCAGGAAGATATATGCAACGATTAAATTGTTCCAATCAACTATTTAAAAATCGGTTTATAAGTTTTTTATATGAAAGTTAATTTGTATAAATAAGACTCTATGATATGTATTAATTATATAAAATTAGCAATATTAAGCTCAAAAAAACTGACGGTATTTTGAAGATTTAAAAGTTTGGTCGATTGGAAACACTTTTTTAATATAATTATTTAATGTTGATCTTTTTTAAAAAAAAATATCACAAAAGCATATAAGGCACATTATTATTAATAGAGCGAATTTTTGTTTATGAGATTGTGAATACAAAAATTGTTTAAGACTGTGAAATAAACTACCTGATCTTACCTTCTACAGAGTTAAGATATATGCAGATAAGATATCGATTATTAAATTTCAGAGAAGTATTTTGTTTATAGTAAGGATATAATTAGTTTCAATTTTGTCTGGATAAAATTGAAATATGAATGTAACACTGATATTACTATGATAAAGTTTGCCATTTAATGAAAAATCAGAATACTATTTGATAACATATCATTAAAAAATAACTTGTACATTTTTGATATATATATTTTTTACTTTCATAATTTGCTTTAATATTTGAGTTATTTTTAAAGCTACGTTAAGCAAATAAAGTTTATACTGGATTTATAGGTGTTTGTTTGCTTGTTATCACTATTATAACATCAACGATTCTTTCAGGTATTACCTGTTGTCATCTTTTAGGTAGCAAGAGTGTCCCAACACATTATTTTTCATGTCTTTTTTTTTGTAATATTTCTGCTGAGTATTATGTTGTAGTTTTAAAAGCTTAGTGCTTTTAGTTAGGAATGCTTGAGTCTGACTTATTTATATATAAATTTAAGTATAGATGAAGGTGGCTCCCATCTTTTTTTGTGTTCTAAGAATTGAGAGTTCCACATGCAGTCATTATTACATCTGATTGGCTGTCACATAAACATTTTAAGGCTCTTCTGTTGAAGGTTTTGGCCTTGTTATTATTATATATTAGATATCTGCTAGCACTTAATAAATTTGTATATATTTACATTTGTTATTATCATTTCATTAGATTTAAAAATTGCTTCGTTATAAAAATCGAAAGATTTCACGTTGTTTACTTATATATAATATTTAGTGAATTAAATGTGAGGATGTTTTAAGCTTCAAAGCACTTTTAGTTCAAAATGCTTGAGTCTGACTTATTTATATATAAATTTAAGTATAGAAGAAGGTGGGTTCCATCTTTTTCTTGTGTTCTGGCTTGTGTTCTTGAATTGAGAGTTCCACGTGCAGTCATTATTACATCTGATTGGCTGTTACATAAGCATTTTAAGGCACTTCTGTCTAAGGTTTTAGCCTTGTACATTATTAAAAGCAGCTTTTAAAATCCTGCTGTTTTGAGTTAAGTAATAAAAATATAAACTGAATTACACTAAGAGAAAAATAATTTAAATCTCAAGATTGGTCAGTTGGAATTTGCTTGTATTTATAAACAAGCACTGGTTAAGAATAAATTCAAATACAGTATTTAAAAACAATTTTAAGGAAATTAATTGATTTTAGCTAAACACAGAAGTTTTATTCAATTAATTAATTAATCAAACAGTTTTTTTCAATTGAAATCAATTTATATATCTTTTACTTTATAGATTTAAATTCTAATATTATACCATAAAAGCAGTATGTAATCTGTGGGTCGCATCCCCTCAAGGAGTCTCAGAAAAATGGTTGGAGTCTCGAAAATTTTGAGAAATTCTCATGTTTGATAATAAATTTTTAATTGAGAAAACAAAAAACTTAGCACAATTAAAGATACATGAAAACTATTGAACACATTATTGTGTGCCTGACCACTTTTGTGTTTAAACAGTGCCTTCTTTATATTCCAATATGCTTTGTATAAACAGTACAACATAATGGCATTTAGCTTATATTGCTCTCAATTCTCTTATTTCAGTCTGAATATGGTAGCCCTAAGTATAAAATGATTGCGCCATCGCTGTACTATTTCACAGAAGGCAGCAAAGGGCTTACAACCTATGGTTTCCTAATGGTATGTACAATCAATTACAATTTTTAGGAAATCAAATAAAACTGGTATTTAAAACATGTCGTTAGAATACATTAATAATGAAAGCATCATTGCCTAATGGCCAATAATAAACCAATGATTGGATTTTATACACATGTTTACACATTGACCATACTTATGTTTTACCCTTTGGCCATGTTTATACATTGCTTATCCACATGTTTACACATTGGTTAGATACAATGAGTGCTCATTCCGACTAGATAAGGAAGGAATTTGGACTAGTTCACTTCTGAAGGCAAGGTCAGATGTAACAAAAATTAAAAAAAATGCTTGTAAAATGATTTTGTTTAGAGACTTATTTTATATAAAGTAGAGCTTTAAATGATTATAAAAATATAAGGTTTCATACTTTTGAAGTGTATACTATATTTAGAGAAAGAAAAAAATGATTAGAAAGATAACATTGAAAGTGTTAAAGAGATAAAAAAGGAAATAAGATTATTTAGTAAAAGAATGATAAAATAAAAGATATATAGGATGTTTATCTATTTAGAAGTAAAACAATTATGAAATATACATTGGAAAAGTCTATGAAAGATGGTGGAAAAAAAGTGAAAGTTGATGATCTAAAAGATTAGATAGTTTTGTGTACTTAAAGACTAAAGCAATAGTCAAAAGCGATGGAAATGGGTTATGGAGTTAACTTGCAGAAAGTGACTTTTTGAAAAAAAATAACAGATAATAGTTTTATAGCATTTGTATAGAAAATTCTATACTTGCTAGATTTTTTCATTTGCAAAATCTTGCCACTTCTTCCCTTTAGGTTCATTATTATTTCATTCTCATTAATTAGAAAATTGGCATAAAATTAATTTTTTCATTTTGTCTTTTTAAACTGGAAGTAGATTTTCCGTTTCACCTAAATGTAAAATACTGAAGATACTAATTTGATTCTTAGATAAACGAAAGCTAACAGCAATAAATGTTGTAAGCTACTTTTTATTCAAAAAGTTCAAAGAATATTATATCGGCAGAGGAATATTTAGTAAACACATTATTAGGTATAATTTTTTTTTTTTATTAAGGAAATATCAGATTCTACAGATTACATTAGATTACAGCTCTATTTATTTACGTTTTTTTAGTCTTTGTTTACATTGATTAAATTCAACTTGAATTTACATCTCTCTTTTATCTTGTGCTGTTTTGTGTTACATCTTGGTTTTTGGTTACACCATGTCAAATCAAGCAGCCATTATTCATTTGGTAGTTGGCTTTATCGGTTTTCTATTATCTTTGTTTTTTCCACTTTTCCTCATTCTTCCTGTATTCCTTTTTTCTATCTTCATTCTTTCTTCTTTCTGGTCTTTTCTAGTTTCAGTTGACAAATCATTTTATAACTTAGATGTCAATTTATGAGGTTTGATTGTTGTCTCATCCACCGCTAAGCGATCTGTTCTGATGTGTCTGCATACAGTATGTAGGATGCTATAAAATAGTCTCTGGTTTTCAGAATGCAAAGGTGTTTCTTGAAGACTAGCCATGGGTTTGCCAAGTTGTCTCAAAAAACACTGTGACACCTGCAGTCCGCCACTTTGCAATGAGAATCATGATTGCCATTTGGATTATAGCAAATTCCCCAGTTCTCAGTGCCCTACTGATGTTCAGTGTCTGAGAGCATCCCGACCTAATACTAATCTCAATCTCATCTCCATGTCTCTGAGTTTTGAGCAATGGGAAATAAGATGATCAATATCTTCCTCCTCCTGGTTGCATAATGGGAAGTTGGGAGAAATGCTCTTAAATCCCCTATGATCTACCAAGAATTGGTTTGTCAGAAGAGCATCCAGACTGAATTTGACAATAAAATTTACTAGCCTGATGTCCAATGAACAGTATTTGGATTTTTTATCAATAATTTTAAGGTTGATTCTAGTCTGACTGGGTTACTCTGCTGACTGGGATGCATACAAACATATGCATCCCAGCACTTAATCTTTCTATCAAAAAGATCTTCTTTGGCAGATATGAGCCCCACCACATGATCCTCCATTTCTGCTAACCATCTGTTCTTGTTAGGTCTTGGGGTGTTTGTGGGTTCAACTGAAGGAAATGTTGGTTTTTTACCTTCTAGATCTTTAGTTACCCTCAGAATAGCTATTATCCTCTGCATGAATAGCACCTGAATGTCATGCAGACCAAGACCATTTAAGTCCTTGGATTTTTCTCATTATGTTGAGGCTTATACAAACAAGTCTACCAGGTGATGATTTCCATAACACTTTTGTACACTGTGACCCTTTTTTATTTTGTAAGGTCTTGGTCATCCTGATAAATGGTTGATAATATGCAATTCTAGGGAAGACCAGCATATTCAACAGGGTCACCTTGCCTGAAAGTGACAGGGAGATCAAGGATAAAGTGCTGGCCACCTTTCTGGTCTTTTCTAGTAACATGGAATTTGACATCTCATTGCTGACCATGACATCGTCACTGGAAGCCCTGAAAATTTTGGGGTATGCCTGTGAAGTTAGATGTAATGGTTTTGCCACTGCAGGCCATCCAGACTATTTTTGCTGGATTCACTTTCAGGTGTTACTTGATGGCACACTGTTCTAGAAGCAAGTGTAGCTGGGAAGATGCTTTACAGATGGGAGGATGAAGGTTACATCATCTACATACGATATATGGTGAATCACCTCCTCCAGCGCTGAAACAAATACTCCAGGCAGCCTTTTCTCTACTTCTTTCAAGAAGGGGTCAATATATGTAATGAAGCACAGGGTGCTTAGCAGTGACCCCTATGGTATGGAGATGTGTGGCTGGAATCCAGGGGCAAGAGAGATCTAAAATACATAACATATTCCTGTTGGGCAGCAAATTAACGATGATGTTAATATAGACCAACAGAACTCCATAGCGCCTGAGGTCTGTGAAGAGTTGAGCTGGCACCATGGAGTTGAAGGCCACTGCAAAGTCCAATTGGACAACCACTGGTAATGATTTTCTTTTCTCCCTGATGTAATCAAGTCTTACCATAAACTTGTGAACAGCATCTCCAGAGGAATGACCTTTGTGGGCAAATTTACACATTTTAAAACAACAAAAACAACACAAGCCATCAAAAATAATGTTAAAAAATATCAGAATGTTTGAGAAAGTCAACATTGTACATCATAAGACTTCCTTTTCACAAATGTCACTAAACCAATCACTTCCTTTGTTTTGCTGTAATATTTTATATAAATGCAATTCGGACATCTTACTACAAACATGCATAATCTGACACTTTAATATATTTTTATTATATTATTTATATATTTATTTTATTTGTCATTACATCATAGGAGCAAGTCTGCAGGACAGTCAAATGTCAGATTATGTATGGATATATACAATTGTCTTTTTTACTGCAAAGTGTTTGAAATAAAATATATAAAATGCATTTATATAAGATTCCCTCTGCTCAAAAATATCCCTAATGGCAAATAATTTTGAGAAAAAAAGAGCAATTAATATAATTCATGAAGAAGGCAAAATATAAAGAACTTAAAAGCTGCTTCCTTCCAATGTTTCTAATACCTATATGTAGAAAAATAAAACAAAGAATAAGTAAAATCATCTCTTAATCACAAATATAATCATAAAATATGTAGAACTAAGCATCATGAAAAAATTATAAATCTATAAAAACAACTCAATATTGCTTAGTAAACTTAATGATTACTGCACAAGATAGTGCATGAACAGCTTCAAGATGATAGTCAAACAATATCACTCTCATTTCTTTCTGATTATTTACTCAAACTATAATGTCATGATCTATTAGTAGCAATCAAATCAATGGTTACTTTTATAGACAGATAATTTATTATTTTAAAGTACTTCACAAAGCAAGAATAATGGATAGATAATATATTTAAACATTTACATGCAAATAAAATATACTATATCCCCCTCCCCCCAAAAAAAAACTACAAAAGCATAAAACATAAGCACATCATTTAAGTTCCACATGATTTTACAGATGTAATTCTATATAAAATATTGATAATATTTCCCAACTTATTATTATTTCAATCAATCTTAGTTCAGATATACCTTTTGAAAAGCCAACAAACATATGGAAAATCACTCTTGAAATGAAACAAGAGCTCTCGCGATTAAACTTTCTCATCAAATATTTTTGAGATCAATCTCAATAATGATAATCATTCAAGATTGTCAATCTCTCTATTTTTAAGTGTGTTATTGGATGACAATGTACCTAAATACACTGTTGGTGACGATAATCGTGAGGAAAAGTGTAAATTTAATCACATTGTAGCAAACTCAAAAGTCGAGATCTTGAGAAAATGGTGTCTCCTCAAACAACATTTCATACTTAGTTTCTGAGAATTATAACATCATCTCTCTTTCAAATAAAGTATATTTCATTAACAACAACGATCAGAATTAAATAAATAAACATCTGATCTTGAATCATTTTTATACAACTTACCTGATATACATCCAAATATAACAAACGTTTGAAACATTAAAATGTAAACATGATATACAAATATACTGTCAGATTACTTATGATGATGCATAAGCAAATTTCTTGCAGCCTGAAGGGAACGATATTAAAGCAATGTAATGGAATTATTTTAATTTAAAAAAATGATAAAAGAATTAAAATCTCTGATTCATGAATGAAAAAGGTAAAAAAAACATTAAATAAATAATAGTTATAACTGAAACACTGACAAGTTTAATGTGCATGGTTTAAATGCATTGAAAAAAATATTGAAAATTAAGGCTTTTGAAAACAATAAGCGATATTTATGTACTCACCAAAATGGAAATATAAACATCAACAAGGTCTTGACTAGCATCTTATTCTCATGCATAAGGGTTAAAATCGATCATTACAGTGCGTTGGTATTAATAAGAGCTGATTACTCAATACATGAATTATACTTGTCTGTTAATCCCATTATAATTGCCTTTATTAATCTTTCACTTCAATTATATGTCTTTGCAATTTATTCTAATAATAAAACAAAACATAAAGTCACTACATCGAACATTTCCCAGAGAAAAACGCACACGTCTAAGATAACTATTTTATAGGGTAATTTCAATTGCCATTACAATGTTTTGAAACACACTTTAAAATTAACTCATTCATTTAGCTCTGTAACCACTATAATTCTTGTAATTATAGAAGGTTGATATAATTGATAAGAGTTAGATTCTTCTATATTAAAATTATCTAATTTTAAAGCCACTATATCTATATATGTTATTATCTTTTTTGATCATATGTGTGCAAATCTATATCTAACCAATAACTGAAATTCGATCATATATGCGCAAATCTATATCTAACCAATAACTGAAATTCGATCATATATGCGCAAATCTATATCTAACCAATAGCTGTGAAATTCCAATTTATAGTTATATAATCAAATAATCATATCATATCACTCCAAACTAATTATTGAGGAAATTTATTCAATTCAATAATAGCAGGACATCATAATTTCAATCAAGCTAAAAAACTATATCGTTTTAAGTCATGGTTGTTTTTCAAAAAACAGTTTTAAACAACTTTTGTCTGGATTGATCAGCTGATTATCATTTCAGAAATCTCACAAACCATTATAGAGATGACATTAATTTTCTCAGGTATATTACTGAATCACTTTGAAAGATGTGAAATGGTGCTGTAATTTGTTGCTTTAATTGGGCCTAGTGTGGCTCATCTATGACTACTCTATAGCATTTGTTTGATAGTTTGAATTCATTTGGTGATAACTTTTTAAAAGTAAAATAATATTGCTTGACATTGATTCTAGCTATACGTGCTAGAAGTCAATATCATTTAAAAAAATAAAATTAACAGGGGGATTGGGATGTCAGGTTTTTAAATCAAAGAGAAGATATCCATTGTATTCAAAAATAGGTTTTGTGCTTGTGTAATCTCAGCTTTGGTTAATAAATTAAAATTGAAAATCATAAGTTTATATATAGTTTGTTCAATAGTTTATTTTTTAAAAATTAAACATTCAATTTTTGGTAAGTATTTAATGTGCATATGCAGATGTTATTTGAATGTATTTGTTTTTAGAAGAAAAAAGTTAACTTCAAACTGTTTTAACAAGAAGCACAAAATGCAAAGTAAAAATATAAATAATACTTTTTGTCATTTTTGTGTAATTATAAATTAAAATTTGAAATATATAATATTATTTCACTTAATTGAATGATTTTTTTAACAAAATATGTTTTATTAGCATAAATTTGATTCATTATTATATTTTGTTCACTTAAAAGCAATTTGTTTTTGTTCTGATTATTTATTACAGTTCATTATGTCTTTCTTGTTAGTGCAAAATGGAAATATTAGTTTTATAATTACATTCAGGTTTAAAACCATGACTTTAATAAATGTTATAAAAATGTAAATACTTAATCAGAAATAAAGATGTATTTGTTAAAAACAAAAACATGATAATACTTATAAATTGACCACATGCAGGATTCAGATAATCTCATCATTAGATGAGACAAATGAGACAATATTATCACAAATTGTAAAGAAAAGTGATCAGTTGACATCACTTTACATCCAAATTTCTAAAAAAATTAATATCAACCCTATAAGAGCTGCAAATATCACAATCCAATATACAAGTTAAACATCACTGGGTATTTCTATTTGATCGAAAATAGACATTCCCTTCTCTGATATCAATGGTAATATGAATTTCTTAGAATATTTAGAACATACACTAAAAAAAATTAACATTTTTGTTTTTATACTAAAGATAACATCATTTAACACCAAAGGAATTGCATTACGACATGTCAAATCCCCACCGAAATCATTTACTTAAAACTAATGTTTCTTTAGTGGCAAATATAATTTCATCAGAAATCTACAAATAATTTGATTACTTAATTGTACCAATTCTACAGAAGTAATTTGATCAGTTTTGCTTCTCCAAAATTTGAAAGCTAAATCAGTCCAAGTACAGTATTTTGCAATATTTGAATATTTTAAATATAATCAGTTGATGATATACAACTCAAAACACTGGAAGATTTCAATCAAAAAAATATTTGCAAAAATTATTCTTATGAAGTTAAATGAACTTATTATTCTCAAATTTTCTATTTAGTAAAAGCATTTTATGCATCTCACAGCATGTTTTAATGTAGGGATTACTTTTTGCAGCACAAAAACATGCTCACACATTATTTGGCATATAAAGATCTGCCTTTTCAAGCTATTGTGCATGCGCTTTTACGAGTGTTAATAATAAATGAATACATTCACTCCCAACACAAGATATAGTATTTATGAAAGAATAAAATGAATCCACTTATAAGATCTTTCCAACCCAAATGCTTATATATGGGCAAATCTTAAGTACTGGAAATGAAAGTGTGAGGATAGACCACTCACATTAAATTACTGTTTATGATGTCTGAATGAATGACATGGATGAAATTATCTAGAATTTACTAAACATCACTCTCAAATGAAACTTAAACATATGTAAATAAGCATTTATTTTATAGTGCTATGTTTTATAAATTGTAATACATTAAAGGCTGATCTTTAATGCATTACAATTTATAAAACATAGCGCTATAAAATAAATGCTTATTTACATATGTTTAAGTTTCATTTGAGAATGACGTTTAGTAAATTCTAGATAATTTGGTCGACGTCATTCATTCAGACATCGTAAACATTCCAGTACTTAAGATTTGCCCATATATAAGCATTTGGGTTGGAAAGAATAAGTGGATTCATTTTATTCTTTCATAAATACTATATCTTGTGTTGGGAGTGAAAGTATTCATTTATTATTAACACTCATAAAAGTGCATGCACAATAGCTTGAAAAGGCTGATCTTTAATGTATTACAATTTATAAAACATAGTGCTATAAAATAAATGCTTATTATTTGGCATAATAAATTGATTTTAAAACTGTTTTTGATTTTGTGAACTAGGAATACTTATTATTATAGTGATTATTGCCAAATAATCCTTACGTCATAATTACATTATACAATGATCTTATGAAAGGGAACAAGTTAAAAATTATGTGTATGTTCTTATTAATCAGATATATTGAGGAATTCTGCAATTATTCCTACTTATTGCTTTTAATTTGCTATTTACCTTGATCCACCAACTAAACAACTAGAACAAAATACAGATCTTGTATTATTTCAATTTGGTATAACTGTCCATGCTATTTCTTTCATTATTGTCATTCTCATAATTTTTAGAGACATCATTAATGATCCTCTAGCTAGTTCTTCACTCTACTGTCATCCTGAAAAAAGCTTGAATAGTCAATGATTACCAAATGCACATGAAATTTTTATGCTTAGTAGTTCAATTTTCATACTCAGATCAGTTTCTGATTTTCACATTTTTTAATGATATCTAAGATTCAAAGTTATATTACATTTATCAAACTAAAATTTTGCAATTCAAATCAGGCTAAAATTTAAATTCAAAATTGATTTGTTTGATGGACTTACTTTCAGCTTTTTATTATCTGTAAGTATCCTAATTAGGATATAATAAAAATAATACCAAATCATGACACAAACAGCCCAGACAATATGAAAGGCAAAAACAGATCATCTTTACTCTACAACCAAACAGTGTATATTATGCATTAAAATTCATATATTTTATTATTTAATTCACCATCATCAGACCAGTTAGTTCAAACTAAATATTGGGTGATTTGTTGTTATGTTTAACATTCTTAGCTGTTTAAATAAGGTTTGCAGTTAGTGAAAAATTGAATGCATTAAAATATTTAATTAATGAAATGATTTCAGATTTATAAAATTTGATGAAGCATATTGACTAGGGTTCAAAACCCGAGGCTGTCTGAATTTTAATTGTTTAACTTGACAGAGAAAATGAAATTAAATATGATTACTAGATGCATATGTGCATTTCCCCAAATTCCTGGTTTCATTAATACAAAAACAACTGGTCTGAGGATTTAAATACTAATGATAAGGATTTTATCTGCATCTGATAAACATTGAATATTAAAGCTTATGCTAAATGCCAGTAGAGTGGAAATCTTGTCTTTTCATATTATATAAGTTGTTCATTTAGTAATGGGTTATATGAGGTTCTACAATTAAATTATAATCATCCATGTGGCACTTAGACTTCAATCTTGGTTTATAAATTACCCATCAGTCTTAGTCCCAGCATTTAAAACTAAGTTTGTGCTTTACTACAATTGTCCCAAACTATCATTTTGTCAAATAATTTATAGTAAATTTTGTATTCATTATTTATTAGCATATTACAGACAATGGATGCATATATTTATCATCACCATTAATAGGCTTATGTCTATGATTACATCATACACCTGGAGATTCAACCTCATATATCCTTTTAGTTAAATTAGCCTGCAATTCTATTTTCAGTGGCAGATTGAAGCTGATATATCACAAATCTTCATTATTTATAAGTGTTAAATGTATGTATGCTATATCTGACTTCAATTTTATTATTTATGATAGTCCCAAATATAGTAAGGTTCTTCTTCACAGATTATGCCTTAATGAGTACTGATATTTTAGACTTTATAACACTAAATCTTTGACTGAATATTCATTCAAAAAGATGAATAAAATATTTTAATCAATTTTCAATTAATTTGTCCATTACAAAAATTTGGTCATTCAAAAATTTTGTGAGCTCTAAGTATAGTCAAAATTTATTTTCAATTTACTGCAGAGATTAGTGCTAATCAATGAATAATTTGTTAAATATTTTAAATTTAATTTTGAATTCACATGTCTCCTTTATGGATGAACAGTAGATGAGTTATTTACCTCCTAAACATAGGTATATTTTAATTCATTAAGGCTATTTGTATTCCATAATCAGATTAATTATTTTAAAATAAATATAAAATATGCTAAGCAATTGCAATTTTTCAATGATTTACTTATAAATCATAGTCTAAACATCACATGATTACTATCTCATACTAGCACATAATTGTTATTAAACAATTCAAAACAAAGCAAAACTCTCCATATAGTAGTGCCATCTTGTGCTAACAAGAGCAATCAATGGATGCCAGAAGGCTTGTGCATAAAATCCCTATCTAGTGCCTACTCATCCAATATCCCCAGACTAGTTTTTGGCTTGTGGCCTTCATCAGTGAGGAGCCTTGGATCTGAGAGAACTGCACCTAGATCTTAGGATCTAATGCAACCCTCCAGCACCCACCTTTTAACTTTATTTAACTACAAAACTATGAGAATGAAATTGAAAATGCAATTAATATTTTCATTCCAAGCTCAATAGCTTATATAGTCATATGGGTCTGAACTCAATTCAGCACCCATACATTTTAGTGTCTTTGGCTCTTTAACAACCATAGCCACCACTAACCTAGTAGGCAGGATTGGTGTTTTGAATTGTTTAATAACAATTATGTGCTAGAATGAGATTGTGATCACGTGATGTTTAGTGGTTTAACACCAATCCTGCCTAATAGGATAGTGGTGGCTATGGTTGTTAAAGAGCCAAAGACACCAAAATGTATGGGTGCTGAATTGAGTTCAGACCCATATAACTATATAAGCTATTGAGCTTGGATTGAAAATATTAATTGTATTTTCAATTTCATTCTCATAGTTTTGTAGTTACATAGAGTTAAAAAGTGGGTACTGGAGGGTTGCATTAGATCCTAAGATCTAGGTGCAGTTCTCTCAGATCCAAGGCTCCTCACTGATGAAGGCCACAAGCCAGAAACTAGTCTGGGATATTGGATGAGTAGGCACTAGATAGGGATTTTATGCACAAGCCTTCTTCTGACATCCATTGATTGCTCTTGTTAGCACAAGATGGCACTACTATATGGAGAGTTTTGCTTTGTTTTGAATTGTTTAAATCATAGTCTTTGAATCTGTCGCTTGCATGATGTTTTATGTTCTTGAATTCCTTTCTAAAGATATTATGAGCTAATTAATGCTACTGCACTCTAAAATTTTTATTAGCTGCTTCATAATATAATATTTTAAAGACAATGCTTTATGCATGGAGGAAACCTTGAAACACTAAGTGTAAATCTTAAAGCATTTTCGTTGAGCATCCTTGTCAAAGTATCATTAAAAAAAAGTACATTTATTCAAGTGCTGCAATAATGTTTTAAAATGAGCTCAAATGATAACTATTACATTTTTCATAATATATATATATCCAGACAAAATTATATTCAGGAAACAATTCAATTTGATTGTTTTATAGTGTAATAATTTCAGAATCCCTGCCTGTATTTTAATCGAGTTCAATAATGTTAATTCCCATCAAACAACTGATACACATTTCCTGCAATTGATTTATATAATGTAATATTAATATCATTTATGTTCGATTGCTCCAGCAATCTTTTTCAGAACTATAACAAACACAATACAAATACATGAATATAAATATATATGAACATATATTTTTACATTATATATATATTCTATCTTATAATCATTATTTATATAACCACATATATCTTTATATATCTTGCTATATAATTATTACTTTTTTATATATACATTTTAATCTTTTTTTATATTCTATATTTATCAATCATTACTTCCTATGATCATATATATATGTTTTATTTCATTTATTTTTTATTATATGGATTTGGCAATAACGAATATTTATAAAATGGATGTTCATACTATTTGTCTATGGATTTATATTATAAACAAAAAAAAAATCTTGCATATATTGTATATTTAGATTAAATAAATCTAAATCAAATAGTTCAAGCATTCATTATTACTTTTGCAGTTCTTTTGTTAAAACATTTGCGACTATTTTATTTATTAATTTTAATTATTTGAATTAATTTCCTTTATAACTTTCTTTTAGCAAAAAATAAAAATAAAATTGGCGCCTAAGAACAAATAGTCTGCAACTACTAATTGTATCAAATTTCTTATAATATCAGTAAAAAAATCTGAGTACGTATCATTTATTTTGAATAATTACATTTATATTCAATAATTATATTTTATAAATATTATTATTAATTCCGTTCTAGGTTATATCTAATTGAAATATTTGCAGCATTCTAACGCATATTTTAAAATCATATATTTAATATCATTGTTTTCTATAGTTATATATTGCCAGTTATATAATTATTTAATTATTGCATTCCAGCATAATATAAATACTCAACAATTAACCATCGGTTATAAATTTTATGCTTTAGAATGCTTTTATGTTAAAACTTCAATAATATTTAGCTGTCATAACCACCTTCCCCCTTCATTGCTTTATATCTTAGATAGTAGAGTTAATTGTGAATACTAATTACTTATCAAAAAGGAGCTTTTACGATTGAGTCATAATTTAATCATCATTGTTAATAATTTGCCATAATACATTTTATGGTTAACATAACCTTTAGCGGGCCATAACATGCGCACTCAAGTGGAATAATTTCGAACTTTTTTTTTAAATGTTATTTTTTAAAATTATATTTATATAGACCCTGATTACTAAAAGGGTTTTGAATAATTTATACTATACATACAAGTATAACAAATTAACATTTGTGATATGACCAAATCTCTCCCTTTTTTTAAATTTAATAAATAAATATTAGGAAAAATGTGATTATACTTCCTGGTCAATCTAGTCCTGAGTCATATTATATATGATATAAAAGTGAATTATAACTTGTGACAGTTTTTATTTATTTGTTTAAGGCACCAGTGTTTAGTGGACAGTATTAACTGAACCCACCATCACAAGATTAATTAATAAAGACTGAATTTTCCCCTGTAATTAATAAAGACTGAAATTTTCCCTCCTCTTTCTAATTACAATATTTTTTTAATCAGATTTCTGTTTTGGATATTTAGTAAATTAATTAACATTCACGGAGGAATCTAAATAATGAAGATTGCTGAATTTAAATTACCACATAGATTTAATAAACAAGTAAGTACATGCTATAAATGCAAAATTACTTATTAATACTATCCTACTGAATATTATTAGTCATTAACATACAGACACATTACATAGAATAGACAGATAACACATTCTTAATAACAAATTTAATTAGATATTCTATTGGTAGTAATAGTCTAATTCATCTGACTTTTTAGTTCATTAAAAGTTTATATTATTAGGTCAGATAAACATTAAAGTTAAATATAGAGTTCTCATTAATCTTAACCTATTATGTCTTTGATTGGACTTAATGATTGGTATAATAGATGCTTACTATGACCATGGATTTCTTATTTTTATTCTTCTTGGGATCCATTATATCTGGTTGAAATATTGCTGTCTTATTAGTTTGCTAGGGTCCTGGTATTATATAGGCATGACATTTTGAATCAAGGCATCCTCTTGACTTTTGGCTAGGAAGAAGGCTTTGGTGACTATATCTGTTTAGTAGTGCATTTGGTTATACTCACAGATAAAAGAAAACATATGGCAAAACATTTTTGTACAATTTTCTGGATTTTGCTTTGCGATATGTTGCTCAGTGAAAAATACAGCACTCTAATTTGCAGAATTCACAAACAATATTAATGAAGCAAACAAGGAATGAATCAATGTTCTTGAGGTCACCTTTTTATACCACTGGTCTGATTCCATTGTGCAAGTTCAAGTAATGATTCACATTTTTCTTTATCTCTTCAGGAATTTAATCCCCATGCAAAGCTTATTTTTACTATAATTAATTTACAATATACAATGCATGGTTTTACCTTATCTTTAATATAGCATTCATTTTTTGTTTGTGAACTAACATAATTTCATTAACCAAAATAAATGAATACTTTACAAAATGTAAACAAGGTTTGATTTTATACAATCTCTAACTTTTTTTTTCTTTTTCATTATTTAAGTTCATATTGGTGATCGATATTCTGATCAGCTATATTTTATCAAGGAGAAGAAATACCATATCTCCTTCCCCCTCTAATGACAGTTAATTGCATTTTACATGTACATTTTCTTTGATTATCAGGGTAGTTACAATAGAAATATTAAATATTGTTTATTAAATAAAAAATCTACATTTAAAAAATAAATAAATATACTTTTCACTCAATAGTCTTCTTTTATGGTAGAATGCCAAACATATAGTGTACCAAAAAATAATATTATAATATCTCCAAACATATGGTGTACCAAAAATAATAGTATAATATCTCCACAATCAAGGGAAAAAATCAAAATTTGATGATTTTATTCAATTTTATTCTCAATTTATCATTCTTAAAAAAAACATGAAAAATAAATTCTTTCATTTACCAGTTAAATTACACTGAGCCATATCTAATGGACTTATTGGTGATGATAATTTATATCTTTTATATAAAACTTACATTATGCTGGCCAACTAATAATTTGTTCTTTATATATATATATAAAACTGTTACAATAAGCTAGATATTTAATGGGCTTATTAGCTGCGATAATTTATATCTTTTATATAAGACTATTACATTAGGCTGGCCATTTTAATGGACTCACTAACTGTGATAATTTGTATCTTTTATATAAAACTGTTACATTAAACCAGCTATATTGAATGGACTTACTAGCTGCAATAATTTATATCTTTTATGTAAGACTATTGCTTGCCATATTTAATGGACTTACTAGTAGAGACCATTCTATATATTGCTATTCGGTCCTAATTTACTGAAAGTATGCATGCTGGTTTTAAAACAGTGATCAGTGGAATATTTAGTCTTATATCATTGGTATATGATATAGGATGAACAAAGAGAAAAGTGATCTCATTTTGTGCACTATAATGCATACAACAACCAAAAGAAATTAAGAAAAAGCAGATTTATTACTCCATAATAGACTCTTGCGCAATCGATTCCTGAGAGTATTATAGGCTCATGGTTCCTAATTCTTTTACTTTTCCATGTTCTGAAACCTTGCTATTCTGGGGTTTAAGGGTCATTCCACACAAATTTTCTACAATTGCTAGTGTGTATAATGTGGAGATATAACTTCCCAAGTGAAATGATCATTGCTCCCACTAATAACCATACCATATCCATCACCATCACCAAAGCACAAACCATACATCAGCCACTAATGACAAAACAAAAAAATATTTTCTTTTAATAAATTTGTATAATTTATGGATTGGGATATTCTTTATTATTATTATTTTTTAAACGTCATGGTTAACCTTATGTATTTCTTTTTACATTTTCAAAAGATAAATAAGTATATATTATTATTTTATATATCATATTTTTTTTATGTTGGACAGATTCATGGTCTTCAGGGTACAGGCTGCCCTTTAGCACATAAATTTTAATTTTTACTTCTTTCCAGGTATTTGCTCACCAATGGAAAGGTCATTTGAGATTATCTGAGACATATGTGACTATTTTCTCACCAGAATGGATCACTTATATTTTGTCTGTTTCTAATTTTAAATTTTTTTTTTTTGCGAACTTTACAATATGAATTCCCTTAGGATTTATGGCATATTTTTTTTATTTTTAAACTTCCTGTGGCAAAATTTATTTTGTCAGAAAATCATTTTCATAACTTTGCTGTAATTACTATAATTTTCTCTAACTATTAGGTTGGTAAAGTGTTCCTTCCATTCTTCATCACAATTTCATCACATGTTAACATTTGGACATTATGTTGTGATTGAATTTATTAAAAAATGTATTAGAATTTTTAAAAATTAACATTTAATTTAGAATATCTTTGTTAATATTTAAAAGGTTAACAAGCTATATATTCACAACATAATGTCCAAATGTTAACATGAGGCAAACAGATAACATGTGGTTGAAATTAAATTTTTTTTGTTGACATTCAATAACACTTGATTTTTTTTTAATATTTTTTTTTGCCTTATCATTTTTGGAAATGTGATTAAAATTTGAAATCTTCCATCAGCTATACAAGATGCAGTGGAATATTTTCAAAATTGCAAAATACTGCTCACCTGAAAAGTATGTGATATGGGGTTGATTTACACATTATGCACAGAATGGAGATCCAATGGCGGTGTCAAGTGTGAACATGTTCTAAGTACCTATCTGTTTGTGACTGCACTAATGTAATGAATTTACATTAAAAATATTTAATTACAGCCTATTGGATTTTTGTGTGCTTCAGTGCAATATTTTCAAAATTATGGGGTAGTGCTCGACTGAAAACTGCTGTTGGCCCACACCTTTGCTATAGTTTGCTTAATCATGTTTTATTTTTATTTTCTTTACCACATTTACATTAAAACATTTTAATTACAATACTTTGGACTTGTTTTTTTATCATTTTAATAAATAAAAAATGTAAATATTGAATACAATAACTTAGAGTCAGCCATATTATTTATACCATGTGTTGGAACCTCCTGATATCTCTGAAAATGGATAATTTAAAATAAAATAGATGACAAGCTTTCCAAAAGGAAAACTACATAAGTATCCTCATTTATTATGCACTTATTTTTCTTCTATCTGTCTTTCTATATCTTAAACTTTTCCCCTATTCTCTTTCTTGTGGTTATTTGTATCTGACTCACCTGTTTGACTTTTTTTACTACTTTACTTATTCTAGCATCTACCATTTTTAATATCCTTTCTTTAAAGGATTTTTGCCCCTCTCTCATTTCTTTCAATTCATCCTTGATTTCTATCATTTCACTTCTAAATTCCTTCATTTCCTTCTTGACTTTCTTCATTTCGTTCTTGAATTCCTTCATTTTGCTCTTAAATTTCTTTATTAGTTCTTTAAACATTTCTAGTTTAACAGGCACATTATCCGCTTTTGTCTTTTTATCACTGTCTTCTGACATCTTGTTATTAATTGTCTTGCCAATTCTTAATCTCATATACACATATACCATGCTTATTTTATTTTTTTGCTAATATCTCATACATATTATATATACTGACTTTATTTTCTGCTAAAAAACTCATAACACAAAAAAAAACCATTCATCATTTCTATACATATTTATTAGTAATAATATTTACGCATCTATAAAAAAATATATATATTATTTACTTAAGTTAAATCAATGGTTTTTTTTATTAATCAAAGATTCCTATCAGTTTCCCTTTTGTTGGTTTGCTCTTTTCTCTCTTTATCTCCCCCCCCCCCCCAAATACGCTATAATATGTATGTTGCAATGAAGATTTAATTATGGACTAACTTATACGCTAATAAATCCAGTAAGAAATAATTTAAACTCTCCATGCAAAAGGAAAAAAAAAGAAATTCAAGTTCACAATTTGGTCAAACAACAGTTTTCTGAGTTATGTGGAATAAGCTTACTAAGAGGTCACATATCAAATAGAAAATGTACCTGTGTTTTTCCCGGGGAATTGATCAAATTCACCTGGTGAAAAAGAAGTCTCCGGTCCTTTGTCGGTGAACGGACATTTTGAAGTTCGGATTCCATGGCTGAATTCTACTTATTGATTTATTTTCACATCTCATGATGATCCAACATTGTTTCTTCTTGAGGTGATTTTCCAGGCTTGATGTCCCTTCTCCGATATTGGCAGCTGCTGCACATTCAGGAGAAGAAATCGAAGTTTCTACTCCAGCCTGAACATATTTTATCAATGTATAACCTTGATTTCTAGATTCTTGTTTCCATATATAATTCTTCCGTCTGCTTTCTTCCACTCTCAAACTTATAATAATCAATTCCTTTTGTTAATTATAAAATTTATCTTTCTTTTTATTTATTTTCAATCAACATTCATTGTGCCTTCATTGGAATGCATTGTAAAAGCTTTTAACATCTTTTTTTGGTATTTAATTAGAAGTTGACATTCCAAAGTTTTTTTATCAGTCAATTTTATTGTTCTGCACATCACTGTCTTCCATCTTGACATTTATAGTTATTTTGTTGACTTAATATGTATATATTTAAAAAGTTTATCAAACAAAATGTTTTTATTTTGTGAATTTTCATGTTTAATGATTCAAAAACGCACTCATACATATACATAGTGATGTGTATAGCTGGGCTTGGCAAAAGAAAAAAAAATCAGAGCAAGTGTATACCCTTATACCTCTTTTATGAGCTTTTTTTATTCAAATTACGTAAATCTATAATTCAATATGACCACACAAATGAGTAAATATTAGTTTTGTTAGTAAAGTAATATATGTTTTTTTTTTCTATAATACGTTAGTAATAATATATATATATTTAATTGTACGTTAAATATACGAATACGTATTTGTCTAATTATCGTAACAGGGTTTGATTATACCTGACCTGTTGCAATACCACCCTCCCGGAAGCCTTTAAGTACAGTCTACATATTTGAATGGCTCCTGTCTAAACCAACAGAACTATTCGTATGTCCTCAAATCAATTTTTTTTTACTTTCACCTTGTAGCTATAAAAATATGAGTAAGCGACCACCAGCCCAACAATATATACTGGGTCTGACCACAACTCACGTGCATATAACGTGCTACAAATGAACACAGCCAACTTCACCATGACTTACTTGTTTGGATGACTACAAAATATAAAAAAAAACGTAAAAAAAATTTCCTTTTTTTTTTAACGAGAAGGCATTTCCTAACCACACTCTGCTGCTTCCGAGTCTTATGGGTGAGGGTAACTAGGACAAATGCCCGATTCTTATTTGGAATAAAAAGCAGCTATACACAGAATGCAGCACACCACATGCCCGATTGAGCAGCCAACCCCATATTCCCCTGTCAGACTTAGACTGCCTTCCTCCCAAAGCTTCACAGCTACAACTTATTTACTCTCTATACTGCTAGATTCTGAACCTCCAAAGCATAGTGCTGCCCCCTTCCTGGACTTCCTTATGCCTTCAATATTTCTTAAGTATATATATTTATAATTTTACTGTGGACCGATCGATATTTCACTGTTATTTTGACTTACTCTTGTTTTCCATTTTTATAAAACCTCGCTTTGAAAACTAGTACAGATAGACTATTGTTATTTCAAAACCTTCGCTTCAAAGTTAGTTTCAAATTCAGAAATTGTCAAAATGATTATAAAAGTAAAAAGTGTAAAATATATTAAAATCATAGTTACTGTGTGGGTGTAAATTAAATATAATTCATTACTCGAATTTCTTTTAAAACAACATTAATTTAATATATATATATATAATTATTTTTATTTAGTTGTGACATCTTATAGTAACAAGTGACAGAAACTCAAATAATTATTTTGTATCTAATTAAAATGGATTAATTATAAAGGTTAACCACTTAAAAACTCGTTTACTTTTTTTTTTTAAATATCTGTATTATTATTTTTTTTTTTTTTTTAAAAAAATCAATCGCGAACAAGAAAAACATTTACGTTTGTTATTTACAAAAAAAAAAAAAATCCATAACAAACTGAAAGTTCTTTAAAACCAGTCTAACCTAAACTGATTACTTTATGAAAACGCCTTTATATTCTGGACTTTGTTAGTAGTTTTCATATAGCCTAAAAAGTTTTTTTTTCTTATAAAACTCAATATTAACTACATCCAACTCTGCCAATATAATATAACTTCCGTTTTCCTAATTTTTTCCTTTAGCTAAAACAATAATGATCTGACAAAACCGATATGTATATATTTATTTTCTCAAAAAAAAAAAAAAATCATGCTAATTTCTTTTCTATTTTTCTTTCCCCTCATTGACCTACTCGATGCCCTTTTGTTGAGTCACCCTTGTAATGAGTCCTATCTTTTACCTATTTTTTCTTAATGGACTCGTCTTTATGCGAGTATGAACATGTATATCTATATACATGTATAAACAAAATATAAGTCCTATACATATATAATTTTTCTTCAATATCATACACAGTATATTTATGGATGTCTAACTAAAGACTCCAAGTACCAATCTCACCCATAGGTAAGAATTATACTGGACAATATGGAAGTATGTAATAAGATAATAAAATGACCCGGCCTATGGCTAGCTTTTCTCAGGGCAGGTGGTAAAATTACCAGCAGTAGATCTAACCTCTCTTTTTTTTCTCTTTAAAAAAAAAACTCATAACACAAACAAAAAAACCATTCATCACTTCTATACACATTTATTAGTTAAATCAATGTTTTTTTTATTAATCAAAGATTCCTATCAGTTTCTGTTCTTTTCTCTCTTTACCAAAACACACACACACACCCAAATATGCTATAATATGTATATTGCAACAAAGATTTAATTATGGACTAATTTATACGCTAATAAATCCAGTAGCAAATAATTTAAACTCTCTGTGCAAAAGGAAAAAAAAATTGAAGTTCACAATTTGGTCAAACAACAGTTTTCTGAGTTATGTGGAATAAGCTTACTAAGAGGTCACATATATATCAAATAGAAAAGGTACCTGTGTTTTCCCTGGGGAATTGATCAAATTCACCTGGTGAAAAAGAAGTCTCTGGTCCTTTGTCGGTTGATAGATTTTTTGAAGTTCGGATTCCATGGCTGAAATCTACTTATTGATTTATTTTTCACATCTCATGATGATCCAACATTGTTTCTTCTTGAGGCAATTTTCCAGGCTTGACGTCCCTTCTCCGATATTGGCAGCTGCTACACATTCAGGGGAAGGATTCGAACACCTCACACATTGAAGTTTCTACCCCAGCCTGAATATATTTTATCAATGTATAACCTTGATTTCTGGATTCTTGTTTCCGTATATAATTCTTCCGTCGGGTTTCTTCCACTCTCAAACTTATAATAATCAATTCCTTTTTTTAATTATAAAATTTATATTTCTTTTCATTCATTTTCAATCAACATTCATTGTGCCTTCATTGGAATGTACCGTAAAAGCTTTTAACACCTTTTTTTAGTATTTAATTAGAACTTGACATTCCAAGGTTTTTTTATCAGTCAATTTTATTGTTCTGCAAATCACTGTCTTCCATCTTGACATTTATAGTTCTTTTGTTGATTTAATATGTATATATTTAAAAAGTTTATCAAACAAAATGTTTTTATTTTGTGAATTTTCATGTTTAATGATTCAAAAATGCACTCATACATATACATAGCAATGGGTATAGCTGGGCTTGGCAAAAGAAAAAAATGAGAGCAAGTGTATACTCCCATACCTCTTTTATGAGTTTTTTTTATTCAAATTATGTAAATCTATAATTCAATATGACCACACAAATGAGTAAATATTAGTTTTGTTAGTAAAGTAATATATGTTTTGTTTTTTTCTATAATACGTTAGTAATAATATATATATATATTTAATAATACGTTAAATATACGAATACATATTTGTCTAATTATTACAACAGGGTTTAATTATACCTGCCCTGTTGCATTTTATTTAATTATATTTATATAGACTCCGATTATTAAAGAAGTTTTGAATTATTTATACTATACATACAACTATACCAGATTAACATTTGTGATATGACCAAATCAGTCCCTTCTTTTTAATTTAATAAATAAATATTAGCAAAATGCTATTATATTTCTGGGTCAATCTAAACATAAGTCATATTATATATGATATAAAAGAGTACTATAACTTGTGACAGTTTTATTTATTTGTTTTGTTCAGTGGATTATATCAGCTGAACACACTATTACAAGGTTAATTAATAAATACTGAATTTTCCCCTTTTCTTTCTAATTACATTAATTTTGTGTTATAAGATTTCTATTTTTGGAGATTTAGTAAATTAATTATATGTATTAGCATTCATACATAGAAAGATCTAAATAATGAAGATTTCTGAAATTAAATTTCCACACAGATTTAATAAACAAGTAAGTACATACTATAAATACAAAATTATTTATTAATACTACCCTACTAAATATAATTAAACATGAACATATGGATACATTACATAGAATAGATATATAACACACTCTTAATTACAAATTGAATTAGATTTTTTGTTAGCAATAATAATTTAGTTCATTAAAAGTTTATATTAGTAGTTCAGATAAAGACTAAAGTTAGCAGTGCATCTGGTTTGAATTATACCTGTAGGTAAAAGCAAACATGCTGCAAAACATTTTTTACAGCTTTCTGGATATTTCTCTATGATACATGGCTCAATAAAGAAAACAGCTTTCAAATTTTCAGAATCCACAAACAATGTTAATGAAGCAAAGAAGGAATAAATCAAAGTCCTCAGAGTCACCTTTTTATATAACTGGCTGAATCCATTGTGCAAGTACTGAATCACACTTTTTTTTACCTGTTCAGGAATTTAATTACTTTAAAAAGCTTATTTTTATTATAATTAATTTATAATATTAATCATAACTTATATACAATACATGGTTTTAAATTATCTTTATTATAGCATTCATTTTTGGTTTGTGGACTAACATAATTTCATTAACCAAAATAAACGAATACTTTACAAAATTTAAATAAGGTTTGATTTTATGCAAGCTCTAACTTTTTTTTTTCATTTACTAAGATCATATTGGCAGTGATCTTCCTATCAGTCATATTTAATTAAGGAGAAGATATTACACACCACCTTTCCCCCCACTAATTACAAAAGTGCATTTTTTCTTATCTTAAAGAAAATGTACATGTACATTTTCTTTGATTATCAGCATACTTACAATATAAATAATAAATCTTGTTTATTAAATAAATATCTAAGTGGGAGAGGTAGAAAATCCACCGATTCTCAAGCCCAAGAGCCAAAGAAAAGAATGACAAAAAGAGATTCAAATGGTCAGAAGTCAGTGCAGAAAAGGAACTGCAACTGGTTCAGTGTGAGCAGGCTACCAGTAACCAAACTGGGGAAGTTGCAGGTAATGCCCAAAGTCAGTCCATGCTGCTGGAATCTACAAGTCAATCTGTCTCCCTAACTTTAGTTCTGACCCCAACAGTCCCGACTCAGGAATCAGACAATCAACTAATACTGCTTGCAGATCGACTTAAGGAGCACTAAGCTGGCCTTCACTTGCCTCCATATAATACCTTCATGAATCTTAACATCACTGGCATTAAGGTCGGGGATTAAATTCCATTGATAGAGTTTATACTCTAAAGAGATGGATGGAGATGAGTGAGATGCAGATTGTATGCTTCAGCAAGATCAAACTGCATTGGCAATCAAACAACAAAATTGATCATATTTTGGGCCAGTTTGGAGTCCTTCAGTATCAACTGTCTAACTCAGCTTCCTCAGGTGTTGCTATATTGATCAGCAAAAAATTAGACTTACAGAAAACAAAACTTTATATCTAAACACTGATATGCTAATAGTGGAACTAACCATCTGTAATATGTCATTAATTTTAATTTACATACCTCCAGAGGGGCTCTGAGCTGGTCTAATCATTATTAACAAATAGAATTAATGCAGTGTTGGCTTCAGTAGTTTCACCTGTTATCCTATTTGGGGATTTTAACATCTGATACCAATGGTTCAGTCTAAAGTACCTACATCTGCTCAACAGGGTCCTGCTGTTTGAGGAGGGATGTTTTTCCATTGATGCCTTTTCCTTCTACACATGGCAGCACAAATTTTTAATAGACCTCTTATTCTACAGTCCTGAACTTTATAACAACATCTATGCTACACTGAAAACAGTTCCCTTTTCAGACCACCTCACCATGTTGATCTCTCTACAATTGGATTCTTTATCACTGACCCCCATGAACCACACCAAGATCATCACACTCCTCAACAAAGCTAATATGCTCAAGTGGATATTCTTGGAGGTGTATGTACTATTCCACAATCCAGCTCCAAACACTACCATCACTTCATGCTTGGTCAACCTTTGTTGGGATTGTAATTTCCCTCATAAACACCTTCAGGAGAACAAGGGGTCCAACAGGCTGCTTTGGGAGCTGAAAGCCATTGGAAGAAGAGTCAGTGAATTGTCATTTACAGATGCCTGTATTGGGGAGATCCTCACTCTTAAAAAGCAATACACAGATAAGCAAAGATTGCTTGTCCAATATATAATGACCAAAAGTGCCAAGATTTACTTACCAATGAGCACAACTGGATTAAAAGTTATCTATGATGGCTGATTGGTTCCACAAAAAGACCACTGCCATCTATGATTATTGTTGACAACTACCATTACACAGGAAACACCATGCGTAATGAACTACATCAGTTTTTCAGTAAAGATCTTCAGAGATGCAAGTTCAACATCAGTGACATCTGGCATGACAATGATGAACCAGAAGATCACAGCATATCTGAAGAGCAAATCATCAACAAACTGCTGTCTTATCCTGAACACATTCATATGGAATTCCTCACTTTGTATTAATTCATTTAAGTAAATTTACTACTCCAGAGGTAAAAGGGGTCATTGATACACTGGCCTAGCAAATTCAGAATATTCCTGACCTGTACACAATTGCCCTCATGCCATTTATCAGGAAACCCATCACCACTCTTCAATATTCAGCCAATTTCCATTACTCCATTATTCTTAAAAACCATAGATTCCCTTGTTAAGTAAAAATACAGCAGCATTTACTCATGAAGATTTCTAAGCAGCAATTTGTCACAAAGGCTCATCCACATCTGAAGCGGTATAGCACTTTATACTAATGGTGGAACACTTAAGATCTTGTAAAAAAGCAGGGCTGATCATAATCCAGATAGATTTTATTGGTGCATTTGACTCAGTGGTGCTAGCCAGATTATTTTCACTCCTGAGACATTACAGGGTCCCTTTGGTTTATATAAGGATTATTATACATCTTTTTCTGAACATATCTATTAGTACATCACTTGATGGCTCTTTGATCTCAGAGTTTAGACTACATCTGTCTATTTTCCAGGGGTCTCTGTTAAGCACCCTTTGCTTTATTACCTATGTTAACCCCCTGTTGGAAGAGGTGAAACAGTCATTACCAGGAGATGTGACAGCACTCAGGGAGGAGCCAAACTCATGTTCTATGTGGATGATATCACCATCATCCTCCCAATACAAAAATTCTTGCTACAAATGTTTAAATTACTAAATCACTATGCCACTAAATATAACTTGGCAATTAATCATTCCAAATCAGGAATATGGAAGGTATATACTGGTGCCATCATTCCATCAAGGTTCACATGGGGGCCTCAATAGCTCCTGGGCTTCTCCTTAGTGCTATCAAAAGGGGCCATGAAAAGAGTGATTCAGGAAGACATTCTTCAAATAACCAGAACAGTTACCAATGCCCTATCAATGATCTCTTTGTCACTCCCAGGCAAGGCAACACTACTAACAGGATGATATATCCACAAATTAATTATTATCTACCTTCCTTCAATCTGACCAGGTCTTTCCAGAGCTTCATAAACTCAATCTGCACAAGCTTCTGTGGGAGGATAAAGCATCTATCATCCTTACCAAGGTGCAGAAATCCAAGGATCTGGATGAAATTGGTCTTCATGCAGTAAACATATGGTATGCCCATAGGACTCTAACTACTCTCAGAATAACCTATTCATAAAGATATGATAATCAGAGAAAGGATTTGGTGAAGCCCACAGACTCACCACCACCAGTAGTAAGCAAGTGTACCACTGACCTTAAAAACTACCTTCAGAGCCTATTTCCTATCTCTAACCAGATAATTCAAACCAAAATCTCCTACTGTGATGTATACAGACACATTTACCCTAATAAGAGCAAAATGTCAACAAGGTTAAGGCTCACTACCAAATCATTGCTCAGGAAATCAAGATACTGGGGCTTCATGCCAAAATTCATTGCTTTCATGATAAAATACAACCTCTTCTGATTACCCACACAGTACTTCTTAGTAACTAGAAGAAGGCACAGTAAAATAGGTACACAATGCAAACTTTGCAAAGCAGATGAGAAACTCTGGAACATATGTTCTACCATTGCTCATTTCTATCTCAAGTAAGAGAAAGCTCACAGAGAGCATCCCACTAAAGAAAAGAGATTACTTTTGATAGACAGAGCATTGAAACATGGACAATTTGCCATGACTACATTAGCAACTTATTTCCTCTTTGCCCTGCCACTCACAGGATATCAGTTAAAATTTAAATTGGACCCTTATGAGCCTTAGACAATCTACAAAGAAATTATCTGCAAACTTAAGAAGAGAGATAATCTGCTGGTGCCTGAATGGATTTATGTTGAAACCTGGGAGTAGCTTACCATAATGAACAATAAGATAGTATCTTAGATATCATTATCAGAATATTAGTCTTACTATCATTACTATACATAATTGGAATAAAGTCAGTGCCAAGGCAATGGAAGACCACTACTCAGAGATATGGTCGCTATAAAAGGTTATGACGAGTTAAAATCTCAGAGACTAACCTCAAATTTTCAGATTTATTACTAATTCAAATGACATCACAAATAGAATGGCATTATATTCATGTATGGATCACTGATCTCATAAGGATAAAGAGAGGCACCTCAAAAACTTTTCTGAAAATCAAAACTCCCTGACTATCAGAGCAATGCTGCATTATTACCAAGATGACAATGTGACAACTTCTCAGAAACCCTTCCAAGATTGGCAATACTTAATCTAGCCAATTGATTTATTTACTATATACTATTAGGCCAAAATTAGCCACTCTTAAGACCTTGATGAGGCAAAGCCTAAGAATTTGCTCAGAAAAGCAATTTTCTGTTAATAACTAAAGTATATAATACAATGTATTTAATATAATCTATGTTAAGATGAGACACTTGTATTTTCCTTAATAAAAAAAAAACTTTCATGATATGCAAACACTGGCACCAAAAATAATGGTATAACATATATATATATATTTCTGTGTATTCGAAAGCAAACCTCTGTACCAAAAATAATGGTATAATATATATACTGTAATCCTCCCTTAACACCAATCCTACATCTCCTATGAATAAATGTCCAGGGTGCTAATTCTATTGATAATAGAATAAACTACTAATCTGATTCTACTTTGAATTACTATTGAGTCTCTTAGAATACTGTCCAAGTATAATTTAGCTCAGTGGGGGATACATAGTTCTATAGCAATGATCTTCAACCCCAGGTCCGTTGACTGGCACCGGGCCACAGAAGTTTTCTGCCAATCCACACTAGACTGGCAGGAAAGTTTGTAATAACAAAATTATAAGATTTTAAACTTTTAATTAATATAAACAATTTTTATTAATTTTTTCATCGCATTTTTACCCGATTAAAAAAAAAAGAAACAATGAAAACAAAATCTAATCAATCATACATAAATTAATTTGTTTTTCTATTTATCACATATATTTATGGGGGGGGAGGTAGAATTAAATTTTTTATTATTTTTCTAAAAAAATGAAAAATAAAAAAAAAGTTTTTTATTATTCAAACTCCATATATGTATATATATATATATAACTTCATCTTATATATTCAAACTCCATATATGTATATATATATATATAACTTCATCTTATATATTTAACATTAAATACAGATATTACATTTATGATAATCATTGTCATGTAATTACACTAGCTGTGACATTTCTCAAAATTCAGGTGAATAACATTTTATTCTTGCATGTTTTAACAATGAAATAATAAACATAGAAATGCAAGGACATTAATGAGAATGATTATTATCGGACTGTTTTCTGTAGCAATATGACTGCGCAACTTGAGAAAGAGTGTTCAGCATGTGAAGGTAAGCAACACCATTACAATACACAGTAACTAATGTGTTGTTTTGGTTAGTTATAACAATTGTACCCATGTAAGACTAAGCAGTTTAAATCTTTAAGAAAATGTTTATCTGCAAACTTCTACCAGTCTGTGAAACCTTATCCTTATTTTTGCCAGTTCACACATGTGAAAAGGTTAAAGATCACTGTTCTATAGTATGTAAAATGCAAATAAAATACAGGAGAAAATATTATGGATCAATAAGAGTAAAATATCTACTTGGTTTTGCAATAAATAAGTAGTTGAAATTGATAACTTCATCCATCTAAACTAATAAATTGTAATTCAAGTTTAACTCCTCCCATAATCTAAATACACGAAACAATCATTACTGTATCATGAGTTTAAATTAAATGAAACAAAGGTATAGCACTAATTAACTTTACTATATGATAAGATTAAATTAAGTGAAACAAAGATATAGCACTAAACAACTTTTGCTATATGATAAGATTGAAATTAAATGACTAAGTTAATACTTACTTGTAAACAATAATGGAATATCTCAGGGATTTTATCACACAACTTATTAAATAAAAATTCATACTCTACAATAGCTATCAATTACTATCATAAAAGATAACATAAATTTAAGTATTGTTATAATAGAATAGTGATAGACAATGAAAGAAATAGGGTACCTTTTTATTTCAAATCATTTAAATAATAACTAAGTTCATACACTTTCCCAGAGGTTCATCAAATAATTAAGCGTTTCATATAACATTTGAATCAAGGAAATAATACCATCAGATTTGAACATATTCATTATTAAGTTCATAAAATAGTGCAATTATATCATATTGGATATGTAGGTGTCTGTGTGGAAAATAAGAATACGAATGCCTGTAAAAAAACAACTCAACAAAGTTTTTTAATAAATAGAACATTTATTATATTGTAGTCAAAATAAACAATTTATACTTTTACTTCACACATTGGAGTAATTAAGCTTTAAAATAAACTTCTTTGTACTTTTATTTTAAACATATACATGTTACTAGCTAATTGCAATATGTTTTATTGAACATTTATTAACAAACCAACATTGAAATAATTAAACATTAAATTAAATTTCTTTGTATTTTTGCTTTAAACAGATGCATGTTAGTAGCCAATAACAATATTCATTGCTGAACAAACTAATACTGGAGTAATTAAACATTAAATTAAACTTCTTTGTACTTTTGCTTTGAACATGTATATGTTACTAGTTAATTCTAATACGCTCTGTCAACCAGGCCAAAACTGGGGCAACTAAAGAATGCCATATAAATTGAAACATATGAGTTAGAGAGGTCACACTATTCTTTATAAATCAATTGAACAGTTTCATTAACTAGCTACACTTTCTTTTCTTTTTCTATCTGTTTACTCATTCAAGATGAAGATGGATCATTTTGATGATTTAAAATAAATTAATATGATATGATCTAAAATATCTACCCAAGACTTACAAATCCAGCCATAAATTTCTTCCATACCTTCAGGATCAATAGTATTTTGTGCATGCTTCAGTATTGTGCCACCTGTTATAATATAATTAATCAGCTACATCCCATCGGTTTACTTATGAAATTAAGAGTTAAAATATCATAATATGGATGATGCCATAGGCCCACCAACAACTTTAGCACTACTTCTACTTTAGTTGTCCTATAAAAAAATTAATCCTATAAAAAAAATTAATCCTACCTTTTATTTTTATTAGCAAACTACATTACACAAAGCTATTGTAACAGAATCATATATATATGAACTCACTGCCCTCTGACTATATCCATCACCACAGGCAAGAGAACATATAAATATAAATGATTTTACATCTATACCAGATTGAACTTGCAACAATATGAATATTGCTACAAAGTTATCTTTCCCGATTGGACGTCGCTCGACTGCTGAAATTATTACAAATTTACAGCACTTGGATGAATTTACATATTTTTATGGAAAATTACCAATACTATATAATAATCAACACATGTACTATATTACTAGAAATAAATTCTAATTGATTATGGAATAAGTCCTACAGGTATATTACTCTGATTCATTTGGGGAGAAAAGAGACGAGATATAGAGCCATTTATTATTTAAGCATTATTTAATACATAAAAAAATATATACAAATAAGACATAATATTATAGTAAAAAAATCATTAAAGATAAATAAGATAAAATTATATATATAGTTCTATAGCACTAATACTAATAATAGTAATCGTCTCCAATATATGAAATAATTATAGAAAGCAGAATATCACTTTCCATTCCCGTGTCTTATTGATAAAACTAATAGATAGTTTACTTTTCTATTAAATTAAGTGATTAGATTTAAGTTCATTTGGCTATGTTATTGAAAGTGTCTACACACATGACATATTAAAGGTTTGATTTACCTAGGTTTTTACACAGAGTGTATTCAGCTAACTGTCATGTGGGTTATCCCATTCTTGGGATCTGGTTCTGATTTCTTCCATTCAGTTCATTTCCTCCATATTCTGTTTGACAGTTAGGTAGCGGTATAGCAGTAAAAAGAATGGTGAGCTATCAGGTAGGTGCAATATATGCTGTTAATTCATGGATTATGGCTGACTGTATGAGCAAAGTGGGTATGGATCAAATTAGTGTATGTCTGCATCCCCAAAGTTTTCACAATTATAGCAGAGTTTGATCATGGTCACTTGATCCAACATTTTGGCACTCTTAAAAAAAAATCCAAATTAAAGTCTTAGACAGGGAGCATAATAAGAGGTTTTTCTCTTTCTTTTTTTATCTTGATTGTTCATTTTTATAGCTTTTCCCTTCATTGTTTACTGGAATGTCATTATGTCTATTTCTCACCTTTATTTCTACTTCCTTTTGCAAACCTATATATTTTTTTCTTTAATTTCATAGCATTGGTTTTGATTGATTTATTTATTTATTTATTATTATTATTATTATTATTATTATTATTATTATTATTTATATTTTATTATTATTATTATAATTTTAATGCGCAAATACGCGCACAACAACCGAGCTTCATCAGGATTAAATAACAATATATTATAAACTCAAAATAATTATAATATCTAAAGAATAATGCCTGAGCGCTTTCAAGAGAACTTAGCTCTCATAATCATGGGCAACAAAGAATAAGCATAGCGTGTTGGTATATGCTAAAATATGCTGATATATGTAAATTAGTTGAAAATAAATGCGTCAGCTCTAAATGATCCATTTCTTAGAGATTTTGTAACATGCATCTTTCCTATTCATAGCCTTATCATCAATAGCAATAAAACATGCTTCTTTAACTTTTCTCTTAATGTCATTTCTCTCCCTGCAAACTATTCTTGCATTTTTAGGTTCACATGCATGACCAGCTGATTTCTGATGTATTGCAAATATTGAGTTGCAATTTGGGTCTACCTGGGCCTTATTGCAAGAATATCTGTGCTGGGATAGTCTTGTAGAAAGAGTTGCTTTCGTTTCCCCATAGTATGATGCCATGCAGTTATTTTCTGGACATGAAATATTATATACGGCCTGAGAGGTGTTGTTGGGTGTTATAATGTCTTTGGTGTTATTAATAATTCTATTTGTATTAGAGGGTGTATGAAAGCTTAGTTGAAATTCTTTATTAAACACTGAGTAAAACTTTCTATGGGTAGTTGCAATATATGGTAACAAAATTCTATTTTTCTGCTTATTATTATTATTATTATTATTATTATTATTATTATTATTATTATTATTATTATTATTATTATTATTATTATTATTATTATTATTATTATTATTATTATTATTATTATTATTATTATTATTATTATTATTATTATTATTATTATTATTATTATTATTATTATTATTATTATTATTATTATTATTATTATTATTATTATTATTATTATTATTATTATTATTATTATTATTATTATTATTATTATTATTATTATTATTATTATTATTATTATTATTATTATTATTATTATTATTATTATTATTATTATTATTATTATTATTATTATTATTTACTACTCAATAAATTCAATTTTATTTACTTACAACATCCTTTCCCTTCCTTTAAACAGTTATATATATTTCCCTCATTTGGATGTGTAGTTTTACAAAAAAGATTCTTATCTTTACATAAACCTACTTCTACTTATATATATATCAATGGAATTTTGTAAATATTAGTTCTTAAATTATTTGACTCTTTTTTCTTTTAAATTTTCTTTTAAGTTTTGATCATAAAGTTAAATAATACATGTTTAACACTCTCTTAACTTTATTATTTATTATTATTATTTTTTTTCAAAATGTTGACTTTGAAGAGTAAAAGATATGAAGCTTGTTTCACCCTCTTCCCTCTCCTTCACTTAACTCCTATAACATTTTCTTTTGTAATTAATTTTAATCAGTTAAATTCCTTAAATCAATTCAATTGTTTTTGATTTAAATGCATTATAAATCTTGTAATAGATTTCCTTCTTTTTTTTCCTTTCGAGTTTATTCTAAAATTTCTGTCTAGTTTTAAACACTATTTCGTATTGAAAAAAACATTTTTAATATTACTTGACATATTAAATATTTACATCTGTGATCACAGTGTGTGTGATCATTACATTACACAATCCTCACCTTTTGAGAATTTAATGAATTGCATGCCATTCAATTCTTAACTTAATTATTATTATTTGGATATCATAATTACATATTTCTAACTTCTCTGGTTAAATGATGATGAGAAAATTTATAGAAAAACAACCAGGCAACTACTTTCCTGCTCAATTGACTGCTCAGATCTATCAAACCAATTTAATCTCTGCATCTAATGGAAACGATAAGTGAGTCTTATTCTGCACAATGGCAGGTTCAAGCCCACAAGATATTAGTTCCTATGCAACACTTTAACCTTTGATGTCCTTTAGAATGACAACTCTTAATATCTAAGTCTAGGTTTATTTATTTCTGGAATTTTCTATCCAGCAAGTTGAATGAGCTCAGAATTATTACTAAAGTCTCATTATAAGAAGGGATTCTTTATCCATATTCTTTATATTCATACAGTTACTTAATATATAAAATATTTTTATAACTGGAATTTCCTATCCAGTGAGTCTCATTATGAGAAAGGATTGTTTCTCCATATATTCTCTGTATCACGACACTCTGTACACTGCAGAAATTCACCTGCACACTCATATAAAACTAAGATGGCTTACCATGTTCCAATATAATCCTCACTGAAGATACTGACCCTACACACCCTTGCCTCCATCTATAATCTCACCCACTACTTTCTATACTTCATTTCTCATTTAATATTGATTTCTATTTATTTATCTATGATTACTTCCCTTCTGTCCTTTAAGCCATATATATAAGGTTTATTTAAAATATATGCTGCTTTATAAAACTGCTAAAACCAGTTCTTTATAACATTTTTTGTTTGTCCAAGTATGAGTTTTTTGCCCTTAATCACAATCTCATGTCGTTTTAATAGTCGAACCATTGAATCTGTCCGATCATTAATTTGATACTAGACTTTGTCTGGAGGTTGTTTTTCTTTATTGGGTCTGTATCCACTTGTGCTACTGATCATGACCCTTATGTCCCCTATATTCTATATGTTTGTTTGAAGACTTTCATTTGGTATTAATTCCAATTTGTCTGACTCCATGTGACCCTTGATTCCTCTTCAGAAAAACATCTCTATTTTCCTCCCAGCTTCAATAAGTATTCCATCCACTCTTGATTATAGGTGAGTCCTTTGGGGAAGATTTAACTCCATACCCCTCAACACTTTGGTTATTTCTGGTACTGCCCAAGGCATTTCGCAATTCCACAATTTGTTCAACAGTTTTCCTCTCCATACCTATAAGCATTTGCTCAATGTTATTTGGAAAACTAGGTCTTATGTTCCGAATGATTTGCCTTTCGGATAATGGATTAGATGTTAGCATGCATAGTCTTGCTACTTGACAAATGAAAGAAGGCTGTTAACAACTCCCTTGTTCTCCATTTATCCTGCTTAACCTAGTGTAATATGTTTCCCTGGAGTTCCTCATTCTAATAACTAGATAGCAAGGACATCCAATACTCTGAAAACATCATTGGTTTATGGAACAGTGAGTCCCACCATGCTTGCGATTCCCCTCTGTAAATGACTGCATGTGACTGCTATCATAGCTTCATCATTTATTTTATTAAATATGAAATATCTTTCCAAACTCCTGGAGAAGATTCTTATTTTTAAAAATTAGTCAAATCTGGCAGAGTTAGCTGTATTATTCCCATTGCTTATATCTGCATATCCAATAGAGCCCCTCAGTTCACTACATTTTATTTTTTCTTTGCTATGCTAATTTCCACTCTTCTTACACTCTCTTCTAATTTTTATTCTAAATTTTCTACAGTATTTACTACTTGATTCATGTCTAAGCATACATTTTCCAGCACCTTTCTATTTTCCAATATGATCATTTCAATTTCTTCCTTTTGATCTAACTGACCCTTTCCCATTTCCTGATACCCTATTTCTAATCTGTTATCTAAGTGTGCAAATTTTCTATCTGTTTCCCCTATAATATCATGTTTTACAATATTGCATTGGTTCATGACCCTCGGTTCACAAAGTTTGAGCACCTTTGCCTTTTTACCCAATATTTTTCTAGTACCTGACATCTGCTGTGAGCTCTGCCTCATATCTTCTATGGCATCCTCGAATATTTGGCTTATATCTTCAGCCATTTTCTCATGAAATTCCTCCAACATTATTTGAATGGACTCCTTCATTCTTTTTTCACTGTCCTTCCATCCATTTATAAACTTTTGATGCTCCTCTCTTATTTGAATGATCATACTTATAAAACTACTAAAACCTATTTCATGTTTAGTTTCTTGTTTATTTATCTCCACTCTCTCTGCCTCTCTCTGCCTCACTATTATTCTCCTTCAACCCTTCCAGTTCATTCCCTTGGGGTCCAGTTTTGTTTGTGCCCCTTTACAAATGTATATTTAAACAATTAAACCCTTCTTGATATATATTTACTCTACTGATTCCTTTCCGTTCTTTATTATTCTATTTCTGTTTGCTAATTTCTTTTCTATAATGATTGGAGTTCGGTACACTAGTTAATTCTGACCACACCTGCTCATATTTACCTCTTTGCTTACCTACCCTAGACTCGTTTCCAATTTCTGCTATGTCTTTATTTTCCCGATGTTTGTAATCTACTTCACTTCGATTGCTTTAAACAACACATGCACACACACACATCATCATCATCATCATCAACCATTATCAATCCACTGCAGGATGAAGGTCTCTCCAAGTTTAATCCATCTTCTCCGATCTTTAGCTTCTCTTTTCCACAACACCCCTGCACATTTTCTTATTTCATCCATCCATCTCACATGTGGTCTCTTTCTGGGTCTTTTACAATCTCTTGGAATCCAGTTTAAAATTTCAATTGTCCATCTATTATCATTTCTTCTAGCAATATGCCCAGCCCAACTCCATTTCAATCTTTTAATTTTTTCAATAAGGTCAGTAACACCTGTTTGTTGTCTTACCCATACATTGCGTTTTCGATCTCTTCTTGTTACTCCCAACATACATCTCTCCATACTCCTTTGAGTGGTCTGAAGTCTCTGTATTGCTCTTCTATTAAGTGTCCAAGTCTCAGATCCATAAGTAAGAACTGGTAAAACACATTTGTTAAAAACCATTCTTTTCAAACACATAGGCATATTTCCTTTTAATATCAAGTTATTTCTACCAAAAGCACTCCAACCAAGTTTAATTCTATGATTAATTTCCTCCATTATGTTTCCATCTGTATTAATAATCTGACCTAGGTATTTGTAACTGTTAACTTCTTCTAATTCTTCATAATCAATCTTTATTTTCATATTTTGAGCAAATCGATTAAACATTACTTTAGTCTTTTTAACATTTATCTTTAGTCCTACTTTTCTACTTTCATCTGCTAACTCCTGCAACATTTCCTGCAGCTCTGAAGCATTATTTGCAAAAACAACTACATCATCTGCAAAATCTAAATGACTTAAATACTCTCCATTTACTTTCATTCCTTTAGTTTCCCATTTTAATCCACAAAATACTTCTTGCAGCACTGCTGTAAAAAGTTTTGGAGATATGGAGTCACCTTGCCTTACACCTTTCTCAATGTTGATTTTTCTGGTATCATTTTGTAATCTAATTGTTGCTGTTGCATTTTTATAAATATTCTTTAAAAGATGACAATATCCTGGATCTATACCTTGATGATCCAATGCTTTAATCACTGAAGAAATGTGTATAGAATCGAATGCCTTTTCATAATCTACAAATCCAAAACATAATGACAACTCATATTCATTTGTCCTTTCTATGACTTCTTTTAATACCTGGATATGATCTATTATATTAAAACCACTTTTAAATCCAGCTTGTTCTCTTGGTTGATGGAAATCCAAAGTTCTCTGTAGACGAGTTGTAATTATCTTGGTAAAAATTTTATATAAAACTGATAAAAGGCTGATAGGTCTGTAATTTCTAATATCTTCTTTATCACCTTTTTTAAATATTAATATTATTACTGCATTCTTCCAATCTTCCGGTACATCTTTATCATTTAGACATTTGGTATATAACTTTGCTAAAATTGTTTCTATTTCTTCACCTCCTTCTTTTAATATATCAATTATAATTCCATCATTTCCTGGAGCCTTTCCTTTCTTCATACATTTAATTGCATGTCTCACTTCTTCATTTAAAATTCTGGGCAATTCGGAAGATGTAATAGATATAGGAGGTACTTGTTCTTTATTACTATATAATTCTTGATAAAAATCGTCTACCAATTTCATGATGTCATCTCTCTTTTTAGTAATAATTCCATCTTTTTTTCTTATTGCAGATATAAATTTCCTACCAATACCAAAATGTTGTTTAACATTCTTGAGACTTTTATTTTCTTCTACAGCTTTCCTTGCTATTTCACAGTTATACTTTCTTATATCATTTTCAACTCTTTTCCGTACCATTTTACAAAATTCGAGATATTCAATTCTTTTTAATACATCATTTTTGTATATCTTCATATTCCTTCTTTTCTTCATAAATTCTCTAGTCTCAGTAGAAATTTTATTAGTCAATTGCTGCTTTTTTCTACCAGCTATCTTTGTTGCAGTTTTTAAAAGTGTATCAGTTATTTTCATATTAATTTCATTCAAATCTGAATCATGTTCAAAATCTCCTAACACTTGAAACTTATTTGTAAGTTCTAATTTAAATTCATTAGAATGTTTCTGAAGATTAGGAATATCAACTGTAAATATTGTTTTTCTCAATAATTTTTGTCTCTCTAGTTTTACATTAACACGTAACTTACACCTTACTAATCGATAATCACTTCCTGTGTTAAATTTATTAAGAACATTACAATCTTGAAATATGTATTTCCTGTTAGTCAAAATATAATCCAATTCTGCTGTACCTTCATTTGGATGCTTCCATGTCCATTTCCTTTTAACATTTTTCTCAAAAAATGAATTCATAATATAAAGTTTTTCTTTTTCTGCAAACTCCACAAGTCTATGTCCTCTCTCATTTCTATTACCATAACCAAAATTACCTACAGCAATTTCATCTTTCATTTGTCTACCAATTCTAGCATTAAAGTCTCCCATAACAATTTTAAAATGTTGTTTACTCTGATCAAAAGCCTTTTGTACATCCATATAAAAATCTTCTACTACTTCATCACTATGAGAACTTGTTGGGGCATAAACCTGAATTATCTGCATTTGGTATCTGCTGTTAAGTTGTATAACTAATCTTGCAACTCTGTCCGATACACCATCAATCTCCACAATATTGTTCTTCCACTTTTTATTTATAATGAATCCTACTCCACTTGTATTTCCAATATGTGTGCCTTTATAATAGAGTATATGTCCACTTTTTAAATCAATTGTTTCTTCACCTTTTCTTCTAACTTCACAAAGTCCAATAATGTCCCATTTAATATAAGACAATTCTTCTTCTAATTCTTGCAATCTTCCTTCACTTGAAAGTGATCTGCAGTTGTAAGTACCTAAATAAAAAATCGTCATCAAATGGCAGCCTGGGTCCACAATCGGGATTCTTAGCACCCTCTGCCTTCGGCCACCAACCGCTGCCTTGGTTGGTGACTTTACAGCCTCCTGGGAATAAGGGCCATGCTTTATTTTTGTCTGTCATAATTGTATATATGTATTGGAAAAAATTTATCATTTACACAAACATTTATTCTGCCTTATCAGGCACTGAGAAGAAAGACCATGGTGTTTCTCGATCTTAAACTCAGAGGTAAAAAGCCAATAAACTCACCATGCTGGCTAATGCGTGTTGGTGAGCAGCCCATCCATGTTCGTATACTATATGAATAATCACATAGTAATAACAGCTGCAACGACAAGAACGTATGGAGTGGACATTAGGAATTTGCCCTGCTCGGTTCCTTTAAGGCCTCCAAGAGGAATCAAAGGGTCTCCTTTCAGTTAATAGCAAACTCCTTTCTGCAGCCCACACACACACACACACATATATATATATATATATAAATAATTTATTTTAACTTACTGCTATAATTTATTCCATTACATATACACTTCTTGATAACCCTTCTGAAAATTTATTCATTATTCCTATTTGATTTTAATACGGTTCTGCATTCTTTTACAACATTTATATAGACAATATATATCCAGTTATTATAATTATAAAGCTATTTCTTAAATTCTTTCCTTACTGATCTGTAAAATTTAAACCAACTGTTCATTTCAACAAAATTTTTTATTAACAATAAATAGTGATTACATCCTGATAAAAGAAAAATAAATAAATAAATTGATTTTCAAAAAAAAATTTTTCAAGGAAACCTTCATTTCTCATTTCTCTTTTCTTGCTTTTTTTTACACATTTAACTTTGAAATATATATAATGTAGTATTAAGCAAAAACAATTCTCTTTTTTACCTTCGTTTCTCACCAAGTTATTTATTAAAATTAATTTTATATATTTTTTTAAACAAGACCTCTATCCATATGTGGTAACCAGCACATGATTACAAACAATATAGTAAATATCCTGGAATGGCCCCCAAAATATAAGGGAATCCTATATATATATGGGCTCACTGCCCTCTGACTATATCCATCACCACAAGCAAGAGAACATATAAATATAAACAATTTTACATCTATACCCGGTCGAACCCACAACAATACAAATATTGCTACAAAGTTATCTTTCACGATCCGGTGTCTCTCGACTGCTGAAAATATTACAAATTTACAGTGCTTGGGTGAATTTATAAATTTTACAGAAAATTACCAACACTATACAATAACCAACACTTGTATCATATTACTAGAAATAAATTCTAATTGATTATGAAATAAGACATACTGGCATATTACTCTGATTTGTTTGGTCAGAAAAGAGAGATGAGATATAAAGAGGTGTCCATTATTTAAGCATTATTTAATACATAAAAAATATATACAAATAAGACATAATATTATATTTAAAAAATCATTAAAGATAAATAAGATAAAATTATATATATAGTTCTATAGCTCTAATCCTAATGATAGTAATCGTCTCCAATATATGAAATAATTATAGAAAGCAGAATATCACTTTCCATTCCAGTATCTTATTAATAAATCCAATAGATAGTTCACTTTCCTAATAATTAATAAGGTGATTAGATTTAAGTTCATTTGGCCATGTTACTGAAAGTGTCTACACGCATGACATATATATTTAAAGGTTTGATTTACCTAGCTGACCATCATGTGGGATATCCCACTTGTTTAAGAGAGATGGTTATTCTTGGGAGCCAGGTTCGATTTCTTCCATTCAGTTCATTTTCTTCATATTCCTTTTGACATTCACATAGCGGTATAGCAGTGACAAGTACAGTGAGCTATCAGGCAGGTGTAATATTTGCTGATAATTCATAGATTGTGGATGACCATATGAGCAAAGGGGGGTATGGATCAAACTAGCATTCATCTGTGGCCACTAGCCATGCATCCCCAAGGCTTCACAATTATAGCAGAGTTTTTTCATGGTCGCTTGATCCAAAATTTCAGCACTCTTCAAAAAAAACAAAAAAAACAAAGTTAAGTCTTAGACAAGGAGCCTAATAGAAGTTTTGGCTCTTTCCTTTTTTTTTCTTTTTTTCTTATCTTGATCTCTCATTTTTATAGCTTTTCCCTTCATTGTTCACTGGAATATCATTACATCCATTTCACACCTTTATTTCTACTTCCTTTCACAAACCAATACCTTTTTTCTTTAATTTCATAGCATCAGTTTTGATTTATTTATTTATTATTATTATTATTTTATTTTTTTTACCACTCAATAAAATCAATTATATTTACTTACAATATCCTTTCCCTTCCTTTAAACAGTTGTATATATTTCACTCATTTGAATGTGTAGTTTTACAGAAAAGATTCTTATCTTTACATAAACCTATTTCTACTTATATATATTTCAATGGAATTTCATAAATATTAGTTCTTAAATTATCTGACTCCATTTTCTTTTAAATTTCCTTTCAAGTCTTGATCATAAAATTAAATGATACATGTTTAATACTCTCTTAACTTTATTATTTATTATTTTTTTCAAAATGTTGACTTTGAAGAGTAAAAAATACAAATCTCATTTTACCCCCTTCCCTCTCCTTCACTTAACTACCTTAATGTTTTCCTTTGTAATTAATTCTAATCAGTTAAATTCCTTAAATTAATTCAAATGACTTCAATTTAAACACATTATAAATCTTGTAATAATTTTCTTTTTTTTTTTCCTTTCAAGTTTATTCTAAAATTTCTGTCTAGTTTTAAACACTATTTTGTATTTAAAAAAACATATTTAATATTACTTGACATTAAATATTTACATGTGTGATCACAGTGTGTGTGTGATCATTACACTATGAATATATGATGGGAAAACATTCCTAATCACACATGAGGAACAAAGTACTTTCTTAACTCTAATAATCTAAACAACAAAATATAGTGACTCCCTAACCTTACTCAGAAGTTCAATACTGGTGTGGACTCAGTCTCATCACTGAAACAAGGGAAATACACTTCTTCACTTTATATAATATAATCGTCATAATACACAAATGCGCAATCTAGAAAATATAATCTGCTCATGACAAGTATTTAAATAAACTAAGTGAGAGTTCTCTCAATCCCTGACAATATAATATATATCCTAAATGATTTCTTTCCTCATAGCTACTTAACACATTTCATTCTAGACATTAAAAAATAATTTTTTTCTTAAATAAATTATTAATTCTTTCACTTCTTTTTGCATATCACATCATCTGAAAACAATTGGAGAAATACAAATAAAAAAACTTTATATTTAACAATTTTATAAACAGGCACACACATTTGTAATAATACATAAAATAATTTCAAATCATGTCAAATATGTAGGTATTATAACAACATTAACTAATAAATTGAAAATAAATCTCTAATTCATGATGAATTATAAATGCTTCAAATCTGAAGTATAATAATTATTATCAAACAAACTTCATTATCTCTAACAATGCAAATATAAAATAACACTTTTATGCATTTAATATCAATTAATAAATTGATATAAAATTTTAATTTATAACAAGCTATAAATGTTTCAAATTTTGATATATAATAATCACTATTAAATAGATCTCATCCTCTGACAACAACAAAGATAAGATAATACTTTTATGCATTTACCCCATTAGATTAGCTTCTAGCTTCATAATAGTAAATATTTCTACTGCTAACATAAGCATATAAAGTACATGTACATAAAAATAATTGCATTTAAATGATAATCAATTACCCAGTATAATATTTTTCATATTATGCATATCTGAGACAATCTTGAATCAAAAGAAAATAAACAAAAATTATAAAGATAAATAAATTAATCTACCTATCTACTATACTAACAACAAATGAAAGGATTAAATCTTCTTTAGCTGGAAAAATAAAAGTGCATTTGCATAGTCTGTAAATAGTGCATCTTAGATATGTACAAAAATAATGATAATAATTGTAGAATGAATAGATGTTAGTAGACACATGGACAATTTCTTACAGGACAAACAAGATGATTTTTTTGGATCCAATTGAAGAGCAGTTTCCAAAGTTCTTAGCAGATAACTAAGTGGGATTGCTGACATAATTTTGTATATGCAAAAACTACATACCAACATTGCAGTTATCATTATTAGAATAATATATAGCAGGGATGTGGTGACTGGGTAATTCTTTTTTTTTTGTAAAATTTGCATCTAATTTATTTTAATATAATTCTAAAACAATAATTATTTTTTCTTGAATTTTTTTTAAAATTCAGGACCAGCTTTAGAAAATAATTATTTATAGATATTTTTTTTGTTCCATATATCATAGCATCAGCTGGGAGGTGAACCCACAACAACCATTTGCAAATAACTGCTTGCTTGCAAGGTGGCTGTGCTGACCTCCCAGCTAACAATGCTTGACAGGTAATTTAAAATTGTAATTTAATAAATATTTTATAAAGTGATATGGACAAATTATAATACTAGAGGGAGCTGAGGTAATTTAATCAATCTGAGAAACAAATTTCATTTCTCTCTCAAAGATATTATTTTTCTGTGTTTATCTGACAGTTTGTGATGATGGCATTTTACTTTTAAATTTTATGATGGATTATTTTCAGACATCTAATTTTAATTGTTAAATATTTCTAGAAAAAATCAACTTCATTCAAATTTATCAAATACATTCAACAGTTAGTAACAGAACCCAAGTCATCATATAATGCAAAGTTTCAAGTGGTATTAATCTTCTATCTATTACAGGTATTGCTGATTAGACTAGTCACAGTACTAACATGGAAATCAAATGGATATTTAGAAATATTTAAATTCATGAAAATTGAACTTAAGATGGCACTCTAACCAACTAGATGATTATATAAAAAGCACAGACTAGTTCATTAAAACATAACCCTAAATTTAATATTTATGAATCTAGAGATTGATGACAGATTTGATTCTCATTTTAACCTTTCCAAAATGCAGCCTAACATCTCTTAAATTTCAGCATTTTCTGATGTTTTCTTTGTCTCACACATCAACATAAAATATATGATAAAATAATTATTACTTATTAGAAAATAACTACTGAAATAAATTTTAAATGTTCAAATTTTGTTTCTGTAAATATTAAAAAATGAGAACCCAATCAAAAAAACTTTACACATCATCGTTTCTAGAAAGATTATTCTCAGTTTATAAAATCAATGAAATATTTTTTAGTTCTCATTATTTTTACACATCCGAACAAATAATTATTTATTTTTCTTATATCTAATGAATTAAGCTTTAAAATTTTTGAATATTTATTGCAAAATTGCGATATATTCTTATTGGTAAATATAAAGTAGATTGTTTATATCAAAGCTAGTCTTCTAATTTTCTTCAGGCCATATTTACATTAGCTGCTAATATAACATTATATTTTTGAAAATAAAGTATTTCTAATCAAAATAAGTTATTAATAAATTGATATTTATAGATATCTAATAAATATAGTGTAAATTATTTTTTAAAAAAAATCTAAAACCATAATAAAAACACATTTTTGTGTCATTGGAAACTTCAATGTTATAAAATGCCAAACATTTTACAGTTTTGGCAATGGACAATGGCTAAACATGTCAGGGTGGGGCTTATGTCTATTGTTAGAGTGGGAATTTTGAATTTCATGCTTTTTAGTGCAAAATTTTTGGAAAAAAATTTTATTATAATAAAATATACCATTTTACACACATTTAACATATAATACTTACAAAAAAATTCACCAGGGGGCGAATTGGCCAAAAGACGAAATAATTCATACGAATCAATCATTGGGTTAAATCTGCCAATGGACAACCCAGCAATATCTGACAAAATAGACAAAATAATACAACTAAGAATGTTATTGTTGAAATATTTGAAAAGTTTAAATAAAGCTTGATTTTTTTTCTAAAAACCATTAACAATTAATTCTAGATGATGAAAATATGTAAACATATGATTAAAAGCATTCACTTTTCTTAGATAGGGTATGTATTGTAGCTATTTGTAGATAGCTACAAACAAAAATATTTACAATGTAAAAATGGTGGGATGTCAATACAATCTCATGTTATTGAAAGACACTGAATGTGTATATTTAGAAGTATTGCATCAGCTATTTTATTTCACTTTGTGTAAAACTAAATAAAATCTAATTGTAATAAATAATAATCAGTTAATTTGAAAGTTGATTTATTTTAAAAGGAAAAGAAAAGTTAGTAATGTGAATTTCTAAATAAGAAAGTTATTAAATTAATCCACCAAACATCACAGGATCACAATTTATTATGCTTGCTCATAACTACATTTATCTTTTTTTCTTCTGTCATTTCCATTTATGGTCTCTCAACTATACTTACCACAGTTTCATATAGTTTACTTTCATAGGATTTTAGAGATTTGTGAACCATTGCTTCCACATCCACATATAAACTTATTTCTAAGCACTCCATTTTCTTATGCACTTATTCATTTATTTGACATTATTTTTACGATCAGAGTGCTATTATCTTTTTGTGTAATTTTGGAATATAGCAGCAATTGTCAGACAAATTTCTGGCAAGAAAAAAACCTTGATGATAAGCATTTAAGTAGTTTCTTTTTCTTTCATACTAGAGAGAACATTATAATTGTCTTTATTCTCAATGCTCCATAAGAGATCAGAGATGAACACATTGCATTGAATTAGGTCATTTTATAATTTTGAAGATACGAGAATATTATTCTGCCATTAGCAAATATAGTTTGCTGGATTTGACTTTACTGCATAAGGTTGCACAGTTAAAAATACATTGTTCTGCTATGCTTTCCCTTACTATATAAAGATCTGCTCTAATTTCATGTGGTCACTTTATTAGACAAGCATGTTCTGATCTCGATTAAATAAATATTCAAGCTACTTTATAACTTCATCATCACTATTTATTGAAAAATGATTTTCAAAAATATATATTTTATTTTAATCTCAAGCTATCTACAGCCAAAATTATTTTATCTCTTGATTAATCAGTTTTTTTAATTATATACTTTTTTTCTTTTTTAATCCATTTAACTACAGTATTTTTTAACAAACCCCCTTTTTCAAAGATAATAAAAAAATATATTGACTTAAAAATGTGAACGTTTTTTTAAAAACAGATTATATTTAACAGTAATTTAATAAAAACAGGCATAACTCTCCATACAGTAGTGCCACTCAGTGCAAGCCAGAGTAATCAATGGATTCCAGAAGGCTTGTGCATGATATCCCTATCTAGTGCCTACTCATCCAATATCCCCAGCCTAGTTTCTGGCTCATGGCCTTCATCAGTGAGGAGCCTTGGATCTGAGAGCACTGCACTTAGATCTTAGGATATAATGCAACCATCCAGCAGCCACCTTTTATCTCTACTTAACTACAAAACTATGAGAATAAAATTAAAAATACAATAATATTTTCAGTCTAAGCTCATTTGCTTATATAGTCATATAGGTCTGAACTCAATTCAGTACCCATACATTTTGGTGTCTTTGGTTTTTTAATAACCATAGAAACCACTACCATATTAGGCAGGATTGATATTAAACCACCAAACATTTGATCACCATTTCTTATGCTTGCTCAAAACTGTTGTTAAAACAGGCCATAGTTATTAAAAAACCAAAGACACCAAAATGTATGGGTACTAAACTGAGTTCAGACCTATATGACTAAATAAGCTAATGAGCTTAGATTGAAAGTATTATTGTGTTTTAACTTTTATTCTCATAGTTTTATAGTTAAGTAGAGATAAAAGGTCACTGCTGGAGGGTTGTATTCAGAATTTAAACAGATACCTTTAAATAACAAAGAAATGCATTAAGAAGTTAGAGAAATAAAATAAAATTGTATTGGTATATCAGATAGTATAAGCACTCTGATGGTAGAAATAATGTCAAATAAATGAATAAGTGCATAAGAAAATGGAGTGATTAGAAAAAAGTTTACATATGGATGTGAAAGAAATGGTTTACAAATCTCTAAAATTCTGTGAAAGTAAACTACATGAAACTGTGGTAAGTATAGGTGAGAGACTGTAAATGGAAGTGACAGAAGTAGAGAAGGTAAATGTAGTTCAAATCCAAATCTTATTAAAAGAAGAACTTATGAACATGCAACAGATGATCCAGAAAAATCAGACAAGTAATTGTCATAATGAATGACATTAAGGTGCATTACACAAAACTGAAGAAGGCGCAAGAAATTGGTTTGTCAAAACAGTAAAAAAAATTAAATATGACACATGAAAAAAAGAATGCAAATCTAATATATGAAGATATAAAGCCAAAAGAAAGTCATGATAATACAGCGATTAAAATATAGCATAGAAATCATAAAATTATGAATTACAATAACCAATTTTAAAAAAATTCATATTTTAGAATTGAGGAAGGAGAGATGCCCATGAATCACTTTGATAGCTTAGAAAACTATTTCAAATTGAATCAGCTCACAGAAAATAAGAAAGTTGCTAATGCCTAAAATAATTTGCAGGAACCATCTGATAAAGAAGCCAATCTCTTACTCTGGATATAGGAATCAGATTCTAAATAATTTCTGGTCTGGAGAGTGGCAAGAATCTGTTAGATACCAGATTATGCAAGAATTATTTCACATAAGTAGGGGTGAAGTGTACACTCAGTTTTTCAGAAGGCAGATGCCAAAGTTCAGAATATTATCAGCATTCAGCATTATAGAGAGACAGATAATAAGAATAATACAGCAAATTTACACTTTAATGTGGAGTAGGTGATCATCAGCAGAGACTAAAAACCATCAGGATGGAAAAACATAGACTAAACATGATAGGTCAGCAATCAACTAGTAAGAAAGATGCACTTATTGTTTGCCTCAAGATCAATGATGAACAAAGATATCAACTGTTTAGTTGGTGGCAGAAAAGGAAAACAAGCTCTTATAACAATGATAGAACATATGTAAAATATCATTCTAGATGTCAGCTTTGTCCATGAAAGAAATTTCCCACTAAACAATCACTATCTTATTCTTCTACTTTAAGTACTAGTGAAATACCCACTAAATATAAAAAGACACTGCAAACAAAAAGATTACACATGCAAGATCCTCAATACAATGTTATTTATATGTATTTTAACAGGTCAAATTATTATTAATTATGTGAATCACATATTCTCTTCTCATGCTTACATATATAAACTTTAACAGAACTAAATCCAAGTTATGTTGAAAAATTAATAAGGTGCACACATTTACATTTGTATAAAAATATAGACTGTTACCTTTTAATCCCTGGGGAAGTTAGATTATTTTTATTCATGAGCAAAGTAAGCTTACTGAATGAGTCAGGATGCATAATGAGTGTCTAGCATGAAAGTCTGTGTTTGCATGTCTGAATGCTCGATGTGACAAAGGTGTACAGAGTGGATTTCTGAAGTTTAAACCATCATGGGACAAAGAAGCAGCTTTGATTTACTTTGTGGGGCTATGGGAGCAAAAACTAGCATGTCTATGGTTTCACCCCCATATAGTCATGCTGGCTAACATATATATTTTTCTTTCCATCGTATAAGACTGAAAATTAATCACTTATAATAACATCTGAAATAGCAAAAGACAACAGACAAAAAGCCAAAGGCAAAGGACCAAAAGCAAAAGACCATACTATATTCTCTTCTGGCTATTTATATAATTTTTCTCCTTATGTCCTCAGGCTTGAATTCCCATCAATCCTCCAAACCTCCTACATTTTTTAAAACTTTATCTTACTTGATCTCCTCATTCCTGGACATTACAATTTTCTAGATCCACGTCCCTTTGTCTTTAGTTTTTTCTTTTACAAAAGAAAAGCTTTTAGCATATTTTATAAAATTTACAATTTTGTTAAAAACATTTTAAAGAGCATAACTTTAACAGGATTTCCATTTACAGCAATACCAGAACGAAAACTGTTTCATTCTACTTTTCCTTATTTAAAACAAAATTCTATGCAATAAAGTTTATACATTTAATGCATATATATTTTTTCTAGAATATTCTATACATGCTATATTTATATATATTTGTCTTTACTATATATATATAAGCACATACCCTGTTAAAACAAATTGAGCACAAGACCCTCTCTTAAGATTGTTTTAGTTAATTTATATATATTTTAATATATGTGTTAAAAGGTGTGTATATATAATCGACTATTTAAGGTTTTCTTTTGCGTTGGAACAGAGCTACACATATATCGTTGCATTACATATCTTAATTTTAAGAGAAAATAGAAGGCAGTGATTAATTTATTAAAAACAAAATTGTATCAAAAGTGAACGATTGCATATCAAAGTTGTTTTTCTAAATAGAGTAAAGGTTTAGGATTGGAGTGGAGGGGGAAGATAATTGGTGCTGATATAGTACGTGCTCGGCGGCCATTTGAATTTGAAAACAGCCAAAAACACTGCTGGCACATGCAAGCGATAAATGTCATCGACTAGAAACACTCATTTTTTAAAAAAGTAAATCGCCTGAGGCACTATAATTAAAAAAGGTGTTGGGAAGGGACTACACTTAAAAAAATTGCAGGAAACGTCACATTAAATAGCTTAAGGTGATACTATCAAAAAAAAAAGGGCGTGAAAAGGAAAAGAGATGAAAATTAAAAAATGCTTTAAAATAAACCAAAAACGCTAATTTATATATATAGTCATAATCAAACATTGCAATATTTACAAAAATCCGTTAAAATATAGCCACCACTAGAAAAAAATCAAACATTACTTTGAAATAAACCAAAAACGCCAATTTATATATATAATCATAATCAAACATTACTTTAAAATAAACCAGAAAAAAGGTGGTGGGGAGGGACTACACTTAAAAAAATGGCGGGAAAACGTCATATTAAATAATATAATGCTATAAATAAAACCTTACTTTAAAATAAACCAAAAACGCTAATTTATATATATATAGTCATAATCAAACATTGCAATATTTACAAAAATCCGTTAAAATATAGCCACCACTAGAAAAAATCAAACCTTACTTTAAAATAAACCAAAAACGCTAATTTATATATATATAGTCATAATAAAACATTGCAATATTTACAAAAATCCGTTAAAATATAGCCACCACTAGAAAAAATCAAACATTACTTTAAAATAAACCAGAAAAAAGGTGGTGGGGAGGGACTACACTTAAAAAAATGGCGGGAAAACATCATATTAAATAATATAATGCTATAAATGAAACCTTACTTTAAAATAAACCAAAAACGCTAATTTATATATATATAGTCATAATAAAACATTGCAATATTTACAAAAATCCGTTAAAATATAGCCACCACTAGAAAAAATCAAACATTACTTTAAAATAAACCAGAAAAAAGGTGGTGGGGAGGGACTACACTTAAAAAAATGGCGGGAAAACGTCATATTAAATAATATAATGCTATAAATCAAACCTTACTTTAAAATAAACCAAAAACGCTAATTTATATATATATAGTCATAATAAAACATTGCAATATTTACAAAAATCCGTTAAAATATAGCCACCACTAGATCGGAAAATCAAACATTACTTTAAAATAAACCAGAAAAAGGTGGTGGGGAGGGACTACACTTAAAAAAATGGCGGGAAAACGTCATATTAAATAATATAATGCTATAAATCAAACCTTACTTTAAAATAAACCAAAAACGCTAATTTATATATATATAGTCATAATAAAACATTGCAATATTTACAAAAATCCGTTAAAATATAGCCACCACTAGAAAAAATCAAACATTACTTTGAAATAAACCAAAAACGCCAATTTATATATATATAATCATAATCAAACATTACTTTAAAATAAACCAGAAAACGCTAATATTTATAGTCATGATAATCAAATATTGCAATCGTAAATCTCAAAAGATTAACCCTATGTTAAAGCATTTTTTTTTTAAAAAAAATCGTAAATGGTATTTACAAAAACACGTTAAAATATAGCGATCATTAGAAAAATAATAAATGCTATTTTAAAAATATCAGTCCGGTCTATCAACGCTATATACTAAATCAGTATTATAATTTTAAAAAACAATATTTAAAAACTATAATGCTATAAATCAAACATTGAGTTGTAGCGTCACATTGAATAGCCAAAGGTTTATACTATGGAAAAAAAAGGGCGGGAAAAGAAAAAGAGATGAAAATTAAAAAATACTTTAAAATAAACCAAAAACGCTAATTTATATATATATATAGTCATAATCAAACATTGCAATAGCATTTATTTAAATAATTTTTTACTAATATTTTAATAATTTAAAAAAAATTACCAGCTCTCGATCGGAGGGATGGTCGTCCGCTCAGGCTAAATTTGGTTCTTTCTAGATCTTTTCATTACTGCAATACCACAAAACATCAAATTATACTTTTAAGATTTAGGTTTATTATTTTAAAGAAGACACCAGTAAAATTAATTTATTCAGGAAATATCGCAGCTTGATATGGCCTCTTTCAAATTTATTTTTAAAACTGTGTACTTGGGTCTGACACAAGGTATCTATGACGTAAGATAATTTCCAAGAATTATAGTTCAGGATGGGGGCTTTGTCTTACTAAGATAAAAGAAAGTGTTAAGTTAGACTTTCAAATTTAAAAAAACAACAACTGTAAAACAGTTCTAATGGACTTTTATGCTTCAAGCCTAACATCGTTATGTATATAATCTTATAATAATGTATTTTGATGTATAATATGTGCGCACATCTAATATATAAATATATTTATTTATATATTAGATGTGCGCACATACACGTAAACATACGTTATTATACATCAAAATACATTATTATAGGATTATACACGTGGTCTGGGATGGGTTTGAATTTGACAAACAGGCCTACTATGATACATAGAAGGTGAAACGGAATGATAGACAGAATTAGCAACAATAAGTGAATACGCAAATATAATTAAAGAATATATTTTATTAGGCATTCATAATACTGGATGGGGTGGTATGGCAGCTGACATGATGGACTACATTGTCCGACTACATCGAAATATATGCACTAGAAAGTAAAAAAAGAATACACCCATAAATAAATTAAAATTTGTTGAGTATTTCAAATTTAAAAGGTAATGACTTTTAAATAAATAAAAAAACTAACCTTTTCACCGTCAGCAGGTATCTTTAGCATCTTTTAGAAATGCAATAAGCAGATCCCGATCATTAAGATGCTTTTTGTCCATCCGCCAACAGATTGCATCCAAATGGGACTGCAGTAAATCCGGTGAAGTCCCTCTCATTTTTTTTAATATTTTACATTTCGCTTCCAGCCATGATCGTTCGATTGACTGCGTATGTGCACCTGTCACCGGATTCACATAGTTCTGTTGGTGGTTGACGGTGGAATGCTGAAAACCTCTAGCATTGAGGTCTGAATAGGCTGGCCACTCGTCTGAGTGAATAACAGAGCCAGCCGCACATTCCCTTTGAATTATGGGAATCAATGTCGCTTTATCTCTATGTTTCACAGTAAAGTAGCGGCAATCTAACCCCTTTTTCAGCCCGAATACCCAAGGTCCGTCTATTCGGGCACCGTGATTTCTATTATTAGTTATAGCTACGGATGTGTCGATGGAAGTGGATGGTTGATCACCGCTCAACATCCTTCCCTTATTGTATTTTCTTCGTCCAGCAAATCGTGCTTCGTCAATTTGGATTGGTTCTTCTGGAGTTCCTATTAACTGTCCCTTTTTGTTGATTGCTCGGGAACAGACTTCCCTACAAAAATTGAACCAATCTACCACTGTGTTTAACGATTTGCTGGACATCTTCGCCGCCATTCTTGTCTGCATATCCGAAATGAAAAAATGAACTAATTCCAGAATCTGGCATATTGTTAATCGACTATTAACCCTGCCAGTTACATCCATATAGTGAAAAAATGGATTGCCTGTACGAATAGATCGCGTGGTATAACATATTGAACATCTCATAGTGGGGACCCACTCCCCTTTGCGGTTTTTCCTCCGTTTTTCTAACATGGCGTTGCCACATTTCTCACATGGCCTCTTCCTGTCTTCATCATTTAAAAGATTATTATCTTTCAAAAAAGTAATAGCTTGATCCTCGCTAGAGATTATGTCAAAATAGAATGACTTCAATGCCATGGTTAAGATCCAAAGATATATGGGTACCGATATATGTCTCAGAGAAAGCACAAGAAATTTGGTTACTAAAGACCAAAGATTTTGTATCGAAACTCGTCTTTTATACCATTTTTCAAATCATATGATCACATGAACACACACCCTTTCTTTATATTTCAGTTTTTTTTTATTTTTTAATATTAATGAAAAGCAGGACTCTTTTTGTGCTTTTTTGTTTTTGCAATATTTTCGGAATAAATATATATGAGTACAAGTTGTGTCTTATAATTTATTGCCAATTTATTTTTATATTTTTTTTATAATAAATTACCAAATAATTTTATTTGCGTCTTTAAAGTGTTAAAACTAAAATCTTACAAGTAATACATGTATCGGCACATATATATATATGAGTACAAGTTGTGATGTATAATATGTTACATTGCGATTATATTTTGAAATCATTAATTTATTATAACCAAAACCCCAATTTTTTTATAATAAATTTTAACCCTCTTTTGCATTTCATGACTAGTTAGGCTTGAGGCATAAAAGTCCATTAGAACTGTTTTACAGTTGTTGTTTTTTTAAATTTGAAAGTCTAACTTAACACTTTCTTTTAACTTAGTAAGACAAAGCCCCCATCCTGAACTATAATTCTTGGAAATTATCTTACATCATAGATACCTTGTGTCAGACCCAAGTACACAGTTTTAAAAATAAATTTGAAAGAGGCCATATCAAGCTGCAATATTTCCTGAATAAATTAATTTTACTGGTGTCTTCTTTAAAATAATAAACCTAAATCTTAAAAGTATAATTTGATGTTTTGTGGTATTGCAGTAATGAAAAGATCTAGAAAGAACCAAATTTAGCCTGAGCGGACGACCATCCCTCCGATCGAGAGCTGGTAATTTTTTTTAAATTATTAAAATATTAGTAAAAAATTATTTAAATAAATGCTATTGCAATGTTTGATTATGACTATATATATATATATAAATTAGCGTTTTTGGTTTATTTTAAAGTACTTTTTAATTTTCATCTCTTTTTCTTTTCCCGCCCTTTTTTTTTCCATAGTATAAACCTTTGGCTATTCAATGTGACGCTACAACTCAATGTTTGATTTATAGCATTATAGTTTTTAATTATTGTTTTTTAAAATTATAATACTGATTTAGTATATAGCGTTGATAGATCGGACTGATATTTTTAAAATAGCATTTATTATTTTTCTAATGATCGCTATATTTTAATGTGTTTTTGTAAATACCATTTACGATTTTTTTTAAAAAAAAAATGCTTTAACATAGGGTTAATCTTTTGAGATTTACGATTGCAATATTTGATTATCATGACTATAAATATTAGCGTTTTCTGGTTTATTTTAAAGTAATGTTTGATTATGATTATATATATAAATTGGCGTTTTTGGTTTATTTCAAAGTAATGTTTGATTTTTTCTAGTGGTGGCTATATTTTAACGGATTTTTGTAAATATTGCAATGTTTTATTATGACTATATATATATAAATTAGCGTTTTTGGTTTATTTTAAAGTAAGGTTTGATTTATAGCATTATATTATTTAATATGACGTTTTCCCGCCATTTTTTTAAGTGTAGTCCCTCCCCACCACCTTTTTTCTGGTTTATTTTAAAGTAATGTTTGATTTTTTCTAGTGGTGGCTATATTTTAACGGATTTTTGTAAATATTGCAATGTTTTATTATGACTATATATATATAAATTAGCGTTTTTGGTTTATTTTAAAGTAAGGTTTGATTTATAGCATTATATTATTTAATATGACGTTTTCCCGCCATTTTTTTAAGTGTAGTCCCTCCCCACCACCTTTTTTCTGGTTTATTTTAAAGTAATGTTTGATTTTTTCTAGTGGTGGCTATATTTTAACGGATTTTTATAAATATTGCAATGTTTTATTATGACTATATATATATAAATTAGCGTTTTTGGTTTATTTTAAAGTAAGGTTTGATTTATAGCATTATATTATTTAATATGACGTTTTCCCGCCATTTTTTTAAGTGTAGTCCCTCCCCACCACCTTTTTTCTGGTTTATTTTAAAGTAATGTTTGATTTTTTCTAGTGGTGGCTATATTTTAACGGATTTTTGTAAATATTGCAATGTTTTATTATGACTATATATATATAAATTAGCGTTTTTGGTTTATTTTAAAGTAAGGTTTGATTTATAGCATTATATTATTTAATATGACATTTTCCCGCCATTTTTTTAAGTGTAGTCCCTCCCCACCACCTTTTTTCTGGTTTATTTTAAAGTAATGTTTGATTTTTTCTAGTGGTGGCTATATTTTAACGGATTTTTGTAAATATTGCAATGTTTTATTATGACTATATATATATAAATTAGCGTTTTTGGTTTATTTTAAAGTAAGGTTTGATTTATAGCATTATATTATTTAATATGACGTTTTCCCGCCATTTTTTTAAGTGTAGTCCCTCCCCACCACCTTTTTTCTGGTTTATTTTAAAGTAATGTTTGATTTTTTCTAGTGGTGGCTATATTTTAACGGATTTTTGTAAATATTGCAATGTTTTATTATGACTATATATATATAAATTAGCGTTTTTGGTTTATTTTAAAGTAAGGTTTGATTTATAGCATTATCTTATTTAATATGATGTTTTCCCGCCATTTTTTTAAGTGTAGTCTCTCCCCACCACCTTTTTTCTGGTTTATTTTAAAGTAATGTTTGATTTTTTCTAGTGGTGGCTATATTTTAACGGATTTTTGTAAATATTGCAATGTTTTATTATGACTATATATATATAAATTAGCGTTTTTGGTTTATTTTAAAGTAAGGTTTGATTTATAGCATTATATTATTTAATATGATGTTTTCCCGCCATTTTTTTAAGTGTAGTCCCTCCCCACCACCTTTTTTCTGGTTTATTTTAAAGTAATGTTTGATTTTTTCTAGTGGTGGCTATATTTTAACGGATTTTTGTAAATATTGCAATGTTTTATTATGACTATATATATATAAATTAGCGTTTCCCGCCATTTTTTTAAGTGTAGTCCCTCCCCACCACCTTTTTTCTGGTTTATTTTAAAGTAATGTTTGATTTTTTCTAGTGGTGGCTATATTTTAATGGATTTTTGTAAATATTGCAATGTTTTATTATGACTATATATATATAAATTAGCGTTTTTGGTTTATTTTAAAGTAAGGTTTGATTTTTTCTAGTGGTGGCTATATTTTAATGGATTTTTGTAAATATTGCAATGTTTGATTATGACTATATATATATAAATTAGCGTTTTTGGTTTATTTTAAAGTAAGGTTTTATTTATAGCATTATATTATTTAATATGACGTTTTCCCGCCATTTTTTTAAGTGTAGTCCCTCCCCACCACCTTTTTTCTGGTTTATTTTAAAGTAATGTTTGATTATGATTATATATATAAATTGGCGTTTTTGGTTTATTTCAAAGTAATGTTTGATTTTTTCTAGTGGTGGCTATATTTTAACGGATTTTTGTAAATATTGCAATGTTTGATTATGACTATATATATAAATTAGCGTTTTTGGTTTATTTTAAAGCATTTTTTAATTTTCATCTCTTTTCCTTTTCACGCCCTTTTTTTTTGATAGTATCACCTTAAGCTATTTAATGTGACGTTTCCTGCAATTTTTTTAAGTGTAGTCCCTTCCCAACACCTTTTTTAATTATAGTGCCTCAGGCGATTTACTTTTTTAAAAAATGAGTGTTTCTAGTCGATGACATTTATCGCTTGCATGTGCCAGCAGTGTTTTTGGCTGTTGTCAAATTCAAAATGGCCGCCGAGCGCGTACTATATCAGCACCAGATAATTCCTAAGTAAAGATTGAAGCTAACTTTCCTTTTTATAAATTACAGAAAAAAATGTATGTATGAAAAAAGTAACAATAACAAATATATGTAAAAATCAAAACAAAAGTTAATTTGTAAAAGGGAGAACTTTTAAATGTAATTAGTAAACGATTACTGGCTGATAAAAGAAAGAAGTAGAACTAGCAATTCAATTAATTAAAACCACACAAACTATTTCATCAAATGTTGATATAGTTATATTAATCTCAAAATGAAATTAGATAGCAGTAAAATGCAAGAATTAATTAAACTTGATCTCAGTCATGATAAAAATAAAAACAATGGGAGGGAGAAATATAAAAGAGAAAAGAAAATTAATTAGGAGAGAAGCAGTCAGATTATTATGTAACATCAGAATATAAGTACTATTGCTATTACTGTTAATGCTTTGCAATGATAGTATTACTATTGAAAATAAAGAAGAGAAGATGGTTAGAAAAAAGTCATTGGAAAAAACTGTCCATGTTTTTAGTACATTCATTCTCAACCCATTCATCACTGAAAGCCAACTTATCAACATGCAAAACTATAGAACAATAGGGGTGTTTGTCTAGCCTTTGAGCCTGAGTCCTCAGTACAATGAGATATTCTCAATCTGGAATCAATGCATGACGTGATATGCTTTCAGTAATCTTTTTCGCTCTCCCATTGTCAACTTGAAGAACCGAAAAGAAACAAGACACCATCATTGGAAATCAAAAGACCAACTGGTTGGTAGTCAACAAGTAAAAGGGAAATAAATAGAATAATAAACAAATGAAGGTGTCATGTGCTAGTATAAAACCTGAGGGTAAATATACTTTTTTCTCTCAATTATAAATGTCTAGACATATATGTGTTAATGAATGAGGACTAATGGACTATCATAACTATAGCCTAAAGTAATCTTTAATACTTCTTGTGTAAATTTTATTATATTATGTTATACTTATATATATATTGTACCGGTCAAAATAGTATGCTCACTTAACAAGATTCAAATCCTAAGCAAAAGTACCTCGAATCCGATCATGCTCGAGATACACAGGTCTGGAGCAATCCTGAATTCTAATTTATTTGTCTATTCTTCGAGTCTCTGACCCAATGAACAACAATCCTGATGATATAGCCCAATTATTTTAATTCTCGGCCCAGAAGCAAAGCGGTAGATCATAAGATCAGACTGATGATGATGATCGAGATCAGAGTAGCCCAGGAATTACATTTATGAAAGTTATATTTATTAATGCTAAGTTATTAGCTAAAGAAAATACTTCTAGATACTAATTAGAAATAATTCAAAAACAAACCAGGATTTACATGAAATATATATTTAATAAAATATTAAACAAACACACACACACACACACATATATATATATATATTACAAAAATGATTTCATGCTTGGGGTGACATTATATATTTACAAATTTGAGATTTGTTTTTATAAAATCCTCTTTATTAATTATTTCATGAATATAATTTTATAGAATGTATTGCAACTTGTGTGGAGTTAATATGCCAATTTACAAATGTTTATAAATAAAATGCTGTGGATGTATAAAACAAATATAGAAGATCGTGACAGGTTTAGTAGTAAATGATTTATTTGATATACAGGCAAAATTTACAATTTTAATCATTTACCTATCTTATGAAAACCATTATATGTATTTTTATCGGCATTGTTTAGAAAAGACGTCTTTGGGAAATATACATAAGAAACAAACAATGCGCTTCATTTACGAGAATAAATTATACAATCATTAATACAAATTAGATTTACATCTATGAGAATCGATAACGGTTTTAAACGAAAGCAGCTTAACTCAATGAACTGAATGTATTTTTATGAAATGAATCATTATCTTTAACACATCATTGTAACTCACTAAGGTTAGGCAGATGGTGATCAACTTAAGGAGCAGAGTAACAGTACTAGCACACAATAAAGAAATCTGGCCTTCATGGCAGTTTTGGATATTCTATCATTTTAAAAGAATATTTGAAACAAACTTAGATTTGATATGTCTATGCATTCTGGTGGAGCAGTATCACTGGAGAGGCTGGGTTTGAAAGTCCAAAGCTGGGATATATGGTCATTCGCAGCACATCAACCTCATAAGCCTCATGTTCCACAGAGTGTAGTGTCCCTGATTACGAATGATTTTGAAAAATAGGATGGGAGCTTCAGGCTTCTGATGGCCCCAATGACAAAACAATCAAGAAATGGAAAAGACAAAATATCAGAATAAAGGAAAAGGTATGCCAGCAACATTTATATAATTTTATATTATTATTTTAAAGTTTGGAAATGGCCTAACCTCTTGCACATTAACCTGTTTTCAATCCTAAGTCATTTAACAAAGTGTAATGAATAATAACTCTTTTCTATAGCATTAAACTAATAAAACTTATATCTAAATTCGATTCCCATATACGTATTATGGATTACATTAGCTCTTTAGGCAACAGCAGGAAAGAATGGACTAATTATATTAATCAAGGTTCACAATCTTTTAAAATGAAATGTTAAAGACAAATTCAAAGCAGTAAATTTAGCAGAATTCACCCACAGTAAAAGTTTTTAATTGATTTTAAGAATAATGAATTTAAAATGAAACCAATCTCGCGAGCAATTTCTATTTAATATAAACAAAACTTTATTGATAAGTTTTAAATGAAGCCCTGCTTCTTTCCAAATCAAACAATTATTGTCCCTTTTACTCATGAGTTTGGGGATTTTGGCATATTAAAGAAAATAAATTATATCTATACATTAAACAAAATACGTGAAATCTTAATGGAGCTGCACAAAGTTATATATATATATATATATATATATATATATATATATATATATATATATATATGAGTTTAAGCATTAAAGGTAAGTTAAAAATACATTATATTAGTAAGGGATTACAGAGAGAATTTAAGAGCAAAATTAGCAGAAACCTAAATTAATATCTGAATTAAAATACAAAGGTTTAGCTACATTTTATTAGAAACTACAAAAGGAATTTTTATGTATTAAGGCAGCTCTATATTATGTGAGGTTACCTCCACATAGCAAGTAGATGTAGAATGAGCAGTCAATCAGTTGGGTCATCATATACGGCCAGTCAGATGGATGGAACATGGTGGCAGCAGGCAGACAGATAGACAGTTTTCCAAGAGAAAGAGAGAAAGGTGAAAGATTCCTCTACTCAAACTTCATGGTGCAGAACTTGTCTTGGCTTCTTAAAATTTATTTTACTGAAAGTAACTAAACTAAAAAGTAACTAAACTAACTCCACTGAAAAGTAACTAGACTCAACTGACTGAAAGGTAACTAAAAACTAAAACTGAACTAAACTTCTTTTGTTCTATGGGCCCTTTTATACCCTTTATAATCCCCCCAAGAATGCAATTTCAGTTGCCCACAGCTATCTCTATAATCTCTTGATTAAATAAAAAAACATTTAATTAGTAAAATATTTTTAAAACAGATAAGGCTCAAAATACCATTTGATATATTTTTAAAGATTTGAAAACAACTAAAAAAGAATTTTAATTAATGAAAACAATCTGACTATAGATAAAGATAATTTCAGTATTTTGAACCTTCCCCATCTTACCTTGTTTTTATATTCCATACTTTAATTAAATACACTCATAAAAAGATATTTATAATTATATAAAGAAATATTTAAATTTCAGCAATAAATTTTAATAAAATTATTGCTTCATGCATATATATATATATATACAAACCATCATACAATTACAAATATCCAGTAACGCCCTCTGTTTAAAGATCTATATCTCAATAATAGCAAACCTTAAAATGATACCACTTTAAGGTTGTATGCTAAACGATGTTAAATATTGAAATACAGACCTACTCAAACACAGAGAATGAAATTTTTAAATAAGCAAACGATCTTAAATTTTGCTAATAAACTAACAAGTTTACAAAGTTATTAAAGACAAACTAAACATTAGATTTTAATCTTTAAATTCCTCCCAAACTATAAATGAAAAGAAAGTTACTGTTAACACTAACTGAAATAATTATAGAAAATATACAAACCATCATACAATTACAAATATCCAGTAACGCCCTTAAAGTGGTATCATTTTAAGGTTTGCTATTATTGAGATATAGATCTTTAAACAGAGGGCATTACTGGATATTTGTAATTGTATGATGGTTTGTATATTTTCTATAATTATTTCAGTTAGTGTTAACAGTAACTTTCTTTTCATTTATAGTTTGGGAGGAATTTAAAGATTAAAATCTAATGATTAGTTTGTCTTTAATAACTTTGTAAACTTGTTAGTTTATTAGCAAAATTTAAGATCGTTTGCTTATTTAAAAATTTCATGCTCTGTGTTTGAGTAGGTCTGTATTTCAATATTTAACATCGTTTAGCATACAACCTTAAAGTGGTATCATTTTAAGGTTTGCTATTATTGAGATATAGATCTTTAAACAGAGGGCGTTACTGGATATTTGTAATTGTATGATGGTTTGTATATTTTTTATAATTATTTCAGTTAGTGTTAACAGTGACTTTCTTTATATATATATATATATCATGCAAACTACTGTTTCACTTTACTAAATATAATTAATTTTACTAATTTCTCTAATCATTATGCATACAGTGGTGTGGGTGAATGGCATATATTTATGGTGAGGTCTCAATTGCAGGCCCCACAGGAGGTTAGTGTAGATGGTGAAGCATGAAGCTCGATGATGATTAGACATCGACTGCTTCAATATATATATATGTGTGTGTGTGTGTAAAATAAATATTGTTTGCTTTATTGTTACTTGATCAATTCTTTCTTTCTCTCTCTCTCTCTTGTAACTGAATCACCAGCATATTAGTTTTTAAATAATTATATGTGTTGGTAAATGTGCCAAAGACCCTCCTTTACAACTGAAAAGAAAAGCTAGCCATGGGATATTTCAAGCATTGGATTGTAAGCCTGTCATCCAAAGCATGCTGAATATATAATCTATGTTTGCCTATGCCTGAAGTTGACCCTCAAAACAAATAAAATTCTTTGGATGGCAGGGGTTTAGATGCAGCAGTTGAGGTTGAGCCATGATCAGCAAATATGATAATGTTACACTTTGTATAGCTCAATCTGACCATGAGTATTATTGATGGCTGTTATCAATGGTATTCGTGCCTCTTCTTGAAAGACCAGTCCATTCTTGTAGTATTAAAGTTATAGAATATTGATTACCAAGAAGGCTTGTATTAAGCATTTACAAATTAAGCTTATTGTTGATATTAAACTAGTTGAAGTAAACTTACTAAAACTTATTAAAGTTGAGATTCCAAAATTTTTTATAAAATGCATTTAAACCTAGAAAGAGCCAGTTATATATATAAAATGCATTTAAACCTAGAAAGAGCCAGTTATATATATATATTGTAATGAGCACAGATGTTCGTTACATTGTTTTTTTTTATTTATTAAACATGAAAGTAAATTAAAAAGTTCGCATTTAAAAATAGAAAAGGTATTTTAAAAACAAAAACTTAAAAAGATTTAGAGAAAAAAATACATCAAATAACACTACTAATAAAGAATTTAGTTTGGTCAGATAGGATTCTATTTGTAACAATTAAATACTAGGAAAGTTCAAAATTTAAAGTTCTTAGTGTTTCAAATTAATATTGTTCATTACATTTTATAAAGTTCTTAAGGTTTTAGAAATGTTCATCTTTTACAGTTGCTTGCCGTTTGAAATCCAGCGTTAAATTTCCCGATGATCCTGTGGTCCTCTAAATATAAGAAAAGCGATGTTTCATTTTTCCATTTTATAACAACTGAAGGGATTGAACATGCGTCTTTCCATCCCTTCACCACCAACTCTCTGCCTTAATACATCTCCATCTTCTCGTAATAATAACTACCAATCACTAATTAATAATTTCCAAATTTTCCTTTTATACATATTCAAAGGATTGACTTGGCATTATGTCATCGATGTGATGATCCTTTTGCTGAGGTCTGATTTCCCGATGGATTTCTTTCATTGGCTATTTGTTTCTATTGTTTTCCTATCTGACCGATGTTTTTACATTTAAATGCCCAAGGCTGGTTTACATTTAACTAATTAACAATCATTTCCATTTCTGATTAATTTCTGTGTTTTTCAAGATTAAAGATATATTTTTATCTCTAAATCTTTTTAAGTTTTTGTTTTTAAAATACCTTTTCTATTTTTAATACAGTTTTATTTTAATAATTTTTTTTATCTGTGCGATTTAATATATACGAGTTTAAGATGATATTTAATTTCAATTTTTAATTCTTAAAGAAAATTTTTAAATGTGAACTTTTTAATTTACTTTCATGTTTAATAAATTAAAAAAAAACAATGTAATGAACATCTGTGCTCATTACATAATATATATATTATATATATATAATGAACATCTGTGCTCATTACATAATATATATATATATATATATAATGTTGTAAGAGATGGCTTACATCCAACCTTCACACCTGTCCCATTTTCTTTCACAAAGTTTGAATTCAGACCAAGTGGTAGGCAAATAATTTATCCTATATACTTACTTATACCCATGTAGTATATACATATATAAACCTACATATAGACTAACATGTTTGAGAAATTAATTCTTATTTTTTTATCTATTGATTTCATATCATTAATTAAAATACTAATTGATTGACTTATAAGATGGACATAATCAAAAATCAAAATTAAATGAGGTCAAAATTGTTGCTAAGTGATCGAATTTGGAATAATGAAGATTAAATAAAAATAATAATAATAGTGTTTTATAATTTGTTCTTTTTTATTAAGTTGTAACAATAGATTTTAGCTAGCATGAGACAATCTAACAGCGTCTACTTGACTTGAAAACTACAATTGAACAAGATAGCACATAAATATTTTTTTCTTTTTTAATAAAAAGAAACAGGACAAACTGTTTGGCATTTAAAAACAGTAAATTTTTAATATCTATAGTTTCAAGATAATATAAAATATTTATTTTGGATAGAAGAAAACTGGAAGGTTAAACTTTAATTTATAATTAGCAGGAATGAACTAGAGATTTAATTTATTCTGCAAGATTGAATTCATTATTATGGAAATGATGCAAAGGAAATGTGAAGCTACTAGAAATTGATTGTTTTCTTTAAAAGCTATATATATATATATATATATCTTATATATATATATATATATATATATATATATATATATATATAAGCCACAATAAATAATATTCAATTATAAAGGAATCATTACAGTGTGTGTGGGGTAAAGAAACCAGTATTGTAGAATGTTCCAAGCTAGCTTCAATGTCATTATGAAATTGTGAAATTATTAAATTTTAAAAGCTTCCATCAGAATGTCTATTTATAAAACACTGACTTCAATGGATTTATATATGTTCAGAAGAAATAATTATGTTTGTTTTTAACCAAGCAGCATAAAATATATGAATATTAACAGAGTTGGTGAACAGGAACATTATACATGGAGATTGACATTTTATAAACTCTTAACTGTAGACAAAATGATTGTTTTCCTCAAGATAAATATATTTTCTTTTGATTCACATGATTATTATTATTTTTTTATTATTGCTATTTGAAAGTTTATGTATCGTAATTTTTTTATTGTGTATTCAAGATTCATTTTCAAATTTGATCCCCTGCAATTTAATAGGGGAAGCAGTGAATAGATATGTGTCATATGTTGATGTATTTTAAAAAAGAAATCATAGTCAATTAACATGTGTTATTTTTAATAAAAGTAAATTTACAGATTCCTCTGGAAATTCAACATTGATCCATCAAGATGACCTCAAGTAAGGTTTTTATTTATTTAACATTGAGGGCAAACTACAGGACAAACAAAAGTATATTATTTACTAATGTTTTAATAATATTTACTTGTAATTTTGTTTTATTTCTGAGTACACAATAAACCCACTGGAGTAAAAGGTCTTTTTCGTATCTATCATTAATTCTACTAGGACTTACACACACACCCACACACACACATATATATATTGTACCAATATTGAAATTGGCACATTTAATTTTATCTAAAAAAAAAATTAAAATAATAAATAAGTTATAAAAATCTAAAAGGTTGCATTAAGTAAACAAAATCAGTTTGCTGTCAAAAGTAAAATTAAAAAGTCAGAGTTTTAAAATATAAAAAAAAATCTTTCATGAAAGAAAAAGTAAGAGTCAAATAGTTTTCTATCATTTGTTTGAAATAAAAGTTACAATTTATTAATTAGAAGGGGAGAGGGGTCTTTTGTTAGAAAAATAAACTAAAGGTTTATAAAAGGAAGTAAAGAATTTTTTATTACTATTCATAAAAATATAATATTCATAAAAATATCATTTAAAAAGTTTAAAAATATAAATCTCTTTTCATTTGGGTTTAAGTAAAAGAAAAAATAATCTTAAAAACAAGTAATATATGTGCGTATATATGTGCAATTGTCAATAATAGAATAAATCTATGCGTAATAAATGTTATTATAAATAAATGAAAGTTAAAGAAGATTATCATTAAAAACACAGTAATGGCTATTAATTAAAATATAAAACTACAGGATTAAAAAGCTTGTCTCCAAAGGATTAGATATTAATTAAAATATAAAACAATACATTTTGCATGGCTATTACTAATTAAGCAATCTTCCAAAACACGTTGTCAAAGGATTATCACTGGAATTTCGACAACAGATTTTGCCGGAGGATATTACAAGGACAATACATCGCAGGTATAAATAGTAAAAATTTATCAGATGTTCAGGCAGTTCACAAATCAATTGAGTCAGTTAATTTCAATCAGTCAAGTAATTGTTTCAGTTCAGAAATGCAGTGTTAAAAACCCATGGGAAACGTATGCCTCTCCACAGCCCGAAGTCCGATGAAAACAGCAAGATCTGCCCATGAAATAATGTCAGCATAACAACTTGGAAATCTCCCTCAATATCTAATTGTCTCCAATAGTAATAATCGTGAATAATAAGGAAACTCATCAAGGAAACATCCCAGCCGGCTGGAAGCATTCATAATGGAAATATTCTCACCAAAAGCAGCCACCAAAGAGAACAAAATTCTATGTCTACATTCAAAATCCTAGGTAAAACATTTGCTTATTTCATTTATACTGTAATAGTCATTACATTGCATTAATTTGTGCAAATCCTCCAAGAATCTAATTATATGAACTCTATATCATACATAAAATGAACTATTGATATGTGTGTGTTCAAGTTTCATATGCTATTAATGCTTTATTATTATATTTGTGAATGTAATATGAGTTAATATGTGCGTGATCATTATATCAGTGTTATTAGTTAAATTAGATAAATATCAGTGTTCTATTATTAAAATCTACAAGAATATTTAAACTAGTTTAGAAATGTTAATTTAAAATGTGTGTGTATTATATTAAATTATAAAGATGTTTAAATTTAGTAAATTAATGTTAGTTAATAAATTGTCTTTTAAAATTAAACTTTATTTGTCGGTCAATTCTTTTTATAAATTCCTTTTACAATTCCTTTATCAGTTCTTTTAACCACTAATTATGTATAATCTATTAGTGATTACAAACAGTTGAGCTAGTCATGGATGCGTAGGTGTTGAGTTAGTGGCCATTGTCTAAAGTTCGTTATTTATTCATCCTTGAATCGATAGCTGGCGCCCGTGTCTACACGAAACAAAAAAGTACTTTGAACATGGTGTTGAACTCAACAATCGAGAAGAAGTTATGTCCTGGAAATGTAACACTAATTATATACTTTATAGCTATCGTTTGGGCATACATACTCTCCAAGTATGTTCTTCTCTGCCTAAGAGGCCGGTGTTTCAATAGACACATATTCAAACACGGTATAATATATATATATATGGGAGTGGGGCTATATATATATATATAAAAATAGTTATAAATCTATTTATCCTAACCTGAAAATATCATTCTAATAATTACATTTATGGAGTAGTTTTAGAATTAGTGAACTCTCATTTTGCTTTTCTTTTTTTTGTTTATGTATATATTTAATGAATTATATAATATAATTTTGTATATAATATACTTCAAATTATTTTGTTTCTGTTGTGTGAAGCCATCAAAATGATAGCAAACTATTCTTGATAACCGAATATTTACTTATTTTATTATTTTTTGTTTGTAAATATTTATTATATATGTTGTTAATAAATGTATTAAGTTATTTAAACCAGTCTGATCTCTGTTTGATCATCACCATCATCATTATTCATTTGCATCATTAGATGTTTGATCATCACCATATTCATTGTGCATTTATACCACTAGATATTTGATCATCATCATCATCATTATGAATTGCTTTTTTAAATAATTGATCATCATCAGTATTTTTCTATATCTATGCTTATATATAGGCATATTTAGTTAATAATTGAGTAAGTTTATTCCTGTAGAGAGTTGACTGCAAGAACTCCCTGAGTTTAAATTCTGTGGTGTAATGGGGCCTAAAAAGGGAGATGTAATGAATATGCATTAGTCTAGGTCATATTGAAATATTGTAAGTAAATTATGAGTTAACGTATTAAAAGTCGATGTAATTTGGAACTCGGCATTTCATTGTGACATCTTTAGCATCCTACTCGAAGGCTTAGGTCTGACAGTAGTGAGATGCGATCCCTTTGATATATGCCATTTCTAATTCAGTAACATCTGGCACATTCAAATAGGCTATCGAATCATAGATTTTGGATATGACTTGTTGTAGGTTGTTTGACACCTTTCATTCAAGTCATCCAACTACTGAGTTGTATTCAGGTCATCGTATGGTGTACCCAGCAGTTTCATTATTATATATATATATATATATATATACTTTTAATATATATATATATATATATATATATATATATATATATATATTAACTTTATACATAAATATTTGAAAATACAGTAATTAAAAGTCTATAAAAATTTTATGTATAACTATAACTTAGAAGTGCTTTCACTACCTTGTAGCTTTGTCAACTATCACATTTAAAATGTCAACTTTCCCATAATTCTATGATCTTAACGTTTGCTGCTTGCCAATTAATGAAATTATGCTTGTATTTATATATTAAAATCGCCTCTTTAATTTTTCTTTTATTATTATTTCTTTCTGTTTCCAATATATTTCTACGTTGTTATAATCAAAATCAAAAACATATATACATGATTTATTATGGTCATAAAAAACAGAAGCTGATAAATTATCACTATTTTTAATATTTTGTTTCGTATTTTGAACCCTTTTAAATTATAATACGTGCTTTTTTGTTCTTTTTTCCAATGTGCATCTCAATTCACTTATATATCCACTACCACACCTACATGTCCATTTGTAAATGATACAATTTTTATTTGTCAATAAAGTTTTATCTTTTGAATTGTTTATTAATTTATTTAATGTAGGTGGTGCATAAAATGCAATATCGCATATTCCTTTATAAATTTTCTTAATGAAACTTGCCTGTTGATTAGATATATATGGTATTGATATATAAGTGAATTGAGATGCACATTGGAAAAAAGAACAAAAGAGCACGTATTATAATTTAAAAGGGTTCAAAATACGAAACAAAATATTAAAAATAGTGATAATTTATCAGCTTCTGTTTTTTATGACCATAATAAATCATGTATATATGGTTTTGATTTTGATTATAACAATGTAGAAATATTGGAAACAGAAAGAAATAATAATAAAAGAAAAATTAAAGAGGCAATGTTAATATATAAATACAAGCATAATTTCATTAATCGGCAAGCAGCAAATGTTAAGATCACAGAATTATGGGAAAGTTGACATTGAATTTTGGGAAAGTTGACATTTTAAATGTGATAGTTGACAAAGCTACAAGGTAATGAAAGCTCTTCTAAGTTATAGTTATACATATAATTTTTATAGACTTTTAATTACTGTATTTTCAAATATTTATGTATAAAGTTAGTATATTATTTTGAAGAAATACAGACATCGATTTGAAATATATATATATATATATTTCAAATGTATGCTGTTTAATATCTATATCTTTCAAATGTATGCTGTTTAATATCTAAGAAATTTTAACTGAAGTAGCAGTATCTTCAGAAAACTATATGTTAAGTAACATTCATCAGTCAATAAACATAATGAATAGAGTGAACAATTTATTCTTTAAGTTTTGAATCTTTGTCATTTATTCATGTATGAAACTTATTTATACATGAAACTTTCAGGAATATTATTTCTGTTTAAAATTTTATATGCATACACACATAATTTTCATGAAGCTATATTCCAAGCACAATGTTTTTAATGCATTGCAGGAATATATTAAAGAAGAAAGAAATATAATTATAGCTTTTAAATATTGATGCAAAATAATTGCAATGATTATTATTTTTTAAAATGAAAGATGATATTAATTAAGTTTACTACAAAAGATGTACAAAAGTGTTATTTATAATTATTAAAAACTCATTCTCATATTTACTTTATAGTTAAATAATTTAATAAAGTTATGGAATAAAGCCTGGTCAACTTTATCAGTTATACAATATGAATTTGATTAGACTACAGGGAATTCATGTTCTTGAATGCACAAAGATTGCACAACTTGAAATTATTCTTTTTTAAAAAAAAAACATAATAGTGATTAATATAAGGTTTGATCATATGGGCAAGATGTAGTAAGAATCTAGAGAGCATTCTCTGTCCAAGGTTAGCTGCCAGTGAGTAATATGAAATGGTTTCATGTTGTTGCTGAGTGAATGTCAGGAGGAGCCAGGGCCTTGTCTCTCTGCTTCATTCTTCTAATAATATTTAAAAATAAATTAGTAGGATTTTCTATTGATTGATCAAATGTCAGTTTATATCTCATCAACCAAATACTATACAAAAGGAATGTTGTTATCCTTATTGAGGGAAAGAAGCCTTTCCATATACTTTCTGCATAGCTATACATTCGGGGATTGTTGGTTTTAGAAATGGATGTGATAAAGTTTCTGAGAATTTGCAACTGACACTTGAAATAAGGCATGAATTGTGGTCTCTTCACCTTTAAGGCAAAGATGACAGTTGGTGTCTATGTTAGAGTATCTTCTTCTATGTTAGAGAGAGCTTTTATGTTTAATTTGATAATAAAGTCGAGGAACTTGGGTTCAAGATTCGAGTATCAGAATTTGGTGATGATTTTTTTTATTTGTGATTTGTAAAATACTGGATGAAGCTACTATGTTTTGATTTTTGTAGGTCTTCCAGTAGGAGATGTTTTGCATAAAAGTGTGATTTGAAATTTGAATGTGGTAGCCAGTTTGTGATATCAATAGTTGAATCCATGAACCTTTACCAGGAAGAGGGTGGTCAGTGGGAACAATAGGGATGGTGGTTTCTAAATTAGGGTAGCATATGCTAAATCTGTATAATATGTTGAGGGCTTTTTGGTATGAAAATGTGGCAATGGAGTGTAAGGACACCCCATTGTGGGTAGTTTGTTTTTGCATGTTTTTCATACTGATGGGACTGTCTTTCTCCCCCAAAGTAGGCCAGAACATAAGGCACTAATTTTTTTTTGAAATCTTTTGGTAAATTGAATTCCAGGAAGAAAATATTTGATCCTGGAATATATTAACATATTCAACAATACAGCTTTAGCTTGGATAGATAAATACACTCTGGAGAGTAAACTGGTTGTTTTTTGGGTGGTAGATGAGATTGAATCTTGTATTTTTTCCTCATTGCAGAAGAGGATTCTGAAATTAGGAATCCCAGAAATTTTTGGGCATCAACCATGAAACACAATGATATCACACAACCCATCAGAAGTTTCCATGTAGAGGATTTTTTAGGATTAATTTCAAGACCATAATGCTCTGTATATTTTTTGAGAATTGCTACAAGTTCATGAATATATTTTTCAGATGAAAGAAGTACTATTACATCATCCATATAAAAAATATGGGATATTATTATTTTTCAATTTTGGGAACAAAGACCACCAGGAGCCTCTCCTCCATCTTTAGCAAAAGCAGATTTAAATATGAGATAAAGAGAAGGACTCTAAAGAGGGAATCCTGTGGGATGAAGTTTGAGGGCATAAATCTCTGCATGATCCTACCATCCAGAGTGATGAATATTTTTCTGTTGTACAGTAGGTTTCTGATGATCTGAATGTACACATCCAGAACTGAGTAATCACACAGCAAACATAACAGGATTCGGGCAAAATGAATTGAAAGCCACAGAGATGTGTAATTGCATTGCTACTGGGCCTGACATCCTTTTCCTTTTGATATCATTAAAAAGTAGTTTAAACTGGCAGATGGCATCACCAGTTGATGCTCCTTTTCTAGCAAACAGATTGTGAAATATGAAGATCAATTCAGTTTTGGGTTTTTATCTTTGATGATTGACTCTATGACTTTGATTAATAATGGAGTCATAGAGATAGGTCTGATATTGGTAAGCTGGGAGGGTATTGTGCATTTAAAAAATGCACATAAAATTGGATAGAGATTTTTAATAGAATGAGAACTATTTGATAACAGGTTAATCATATTAAGGATGGTAGGTACTGAGAATTTACTTAAATGAAGAATTATGTATCTTGGAATTGCACGAGGACCCGAATGTAATTTATCTGGGAGGGATTTTATTTTATTTACTATATCCAATTCAGAGATATCATGCCCACCACTGTTTATTTCCCTCACAGGCTGATTCATTGACTGGAGCATTATTGTGTAATTTTACCTTAAAATATTCAGAGATTTTTTGCAACATGCAGATTACAGTGTAAATTTCTCCACTTATATTTACTAAAGTGGAATGGCCTTATTTCCCTTGGAACCCAGCACCCACCTAATATAACCATGTCCAGCTGTGTGTTTGAGTTAAGAAAACCTTTGATCTCTTTACTGAGATGTAATTGGTTAAGGTTTTTAATTTGGTTCTATATTGTGTTTCAATCTCCAATATGGTCTTTATATTAGTGTCATTACATGGGAGGCATTTCAATTTATCATTAATTTCTTCCAGTTCTTTGAGTAATTGTAGTTCCTTTCATTTTGTAGGCATAATGTTTGATTATAGATTGAAGTTCCAATATATGAAAAACATGCTTCAATAGCAGGGATGGAGAGTATGTTAATTTTGTGGAAGTAAATATAAGTTTCTGAGATTACCACCTCAGGCATTGATGATCTAACAGCATTCTGATTGTTTTGTTAAAATTAAACAGTGTCAGATCTCTAAGATCAACATCCACCCCTACTCCCAAAGCAAGATGGTCAGATAAAGAGACAGGTGATAGAGAAGCCTCAATTACAAAATGAATATCTGGATTGTAGAATAGGTAAGACTCATACTTTTAGTATAAAATGAGAAAGTGCCTAGAGAAATGAACCACCACTCATGAGTTTCTGATTAGTAAGTGAATATATTTTGATGTCAACTCATTGTATGATATATTAATGTCCTCAAAAATGGATGGGAATAGATTAGTTGCAAGATAGAGTTTATCTGATATATGATTTTATGAATTAGGGCTGGATAGTTCTACAGATATACAAATATGATGTTGAAACTGAAAGCATTGTGATTAAACATAATAATGAACATGTTGAAGTTCATGTAGATAATTTTAAATGTGGAGAAAGCAGAATTTTTGTTAATTAAAAGTGCAACTCCTCCAGAAGCTGTTGGGGAGGTTAAGTGAAAGAAAAAACCAAATTTGTTTAGATCTTTAATTTTATCTTTAGAATTGTGATGTAATTTTGTCTCTACCATACATAAAATATGTGGTGAGTACTGTTTAAACCAGTTATTCATTGTATAAACTTTGCTTAGGGAATCATTGTTCTGACATTGATGCCAGTAATTTTGATTTTCATAGTGTGATTGAAGACAAACTAGCAAAAAAACCCAGACTAACTTATATGGCTAACTGCTATTTTAGGTCATTGCATAACTCTACTTCAGTACCCAGAGAACTGGATACCTGATCATATCTGCCAGGGCTGGTTATGTCATCATGAGCAGGCAATTCCAGCTCTGGTAGGTTAGTACCAGCATGGGAGAGGGTGGGATTATGAAAGTTGGATTCAAGTTTAGTAAGTTTCTTTGAAGGTGGCTTTTCTTATTGGGTGTTTTTATGGGAGATAACTATTTTTGGCTTTGTTAATTTCTTTCCATCTAACATTTTCCCTTTATTGTCACCTGACTGGAGAAAATGTGATTTCATGGTTTCCTGCAGTAACTGTTGATCTTTATCAAGGCTTGAGTCAGAGGCCCAGGAGTCAATTTTTCCAGAGTCTGTTTTTTCTTTTTTGACTTTCTTTAGTATTTTTAGGTAGAGAAGTTGTGAGTGATGTCCCAGCTGTGGTACATTCAGAGAGGATTGAATGTGATTCAGAATCAGAGTTCTGACCTATAGTATTTGGAATTTCATGTATGGTGGCAGAGCTTTTTGTACTCATCTTCACTATTGGTTGCTCAATTATAATTACCTGTGTGATGCTAGAATTGTCTATTTCATTTTGTAGTTTATTGCTCAAGTCATTGCTTTGTATTTTGACTTCATTACAACGATGATATTTGTTTTTTCTTCCATTATAGATTAGGCAGAGTCTAGCTGGATATTCTCTGACACAATATGATCTTTGTTTGCAAAAAAAAAGAATTGTGGTGGGACCCACTTGAATGAAATAACCAATGGAGAGTTGTCAGTAGAGAAGATTGTGGGGATATCAAGTGGTGAAATTGTTTTCTTCAGCATAAGATTGAAGAATGCAATGTTTGACACCACTGGAATTTCAGCTCTTCTTTCCATAATGTATCTAAAATTTGAAATTGTTCCATATTCATAAAGCAGCTGTTGCTAGTCACTCTCTTGAAAATTGATGTAACAATTGAAGATTTGACCGGTTAGCAATACTAGCTTTTCCATGTCAATAATTTCTTTTGAAATATTCTCTCTGTGTGGTGTTATGAAATTCTAATATCAGGTATTTATTACTTGGGTGTGTGAGAACATTATAAATTAATCCCCAGAGCTTCTTAATTTTTAAATCATCAAAGAAGTCCTCAAGCAGAAATTCAAATAGTTGACAATGCTCATCCGTGATGGCCAAGATTAATGATTTATCGTTGCGATAATTTTTTAAAGGATTTGTGTAGTTGCGCAGGATTGGAAGCATTAAAATTATTATTGATTTGTTAAAATCTATTTTGTCAGATAGTGTTTTCATTTCTTGGCTTAAATTTTCTGTAACATTTGTAGTTAGGTCTATTTCTTCATCAGACCAGTTAAATACTTCACTATAATTCTCTTGAGAAACATCTGTTGTACCAAGCCCTGCCACTCCAGTCTCAATTATTTTAGCATGGCTTTGTTTGCCTGATTTCCTTTTTTATTCATAATAGATTCTTGATCATTTTCATAGAATTGATTATTTAACCTGTTTTTATTGTTTATTTCTAAGTCATTTCTAACATATTTAATTTTAATTAGAGACCGCAAATTTTTATTAGCGTTATCACTAACCTGTAACGTTTAAGACTGTCTTTTTGAAGTAACACTTGGCACTATAACATCATTTTTCCTTGTGTTTGCATGAGAGCAACAGTCCACATTCATCTGAATGATTTCTTCTTCATTACTGGTGCTTTTACTGGGTAATTTTTCTGTTACATCAATGTTTTCTTTTATGCTTTTATCTTTTTCGTTTAATAGCTGGCTTGTAATTGCTTCCATATTCTTATGAACAACAGTGATGTTGACAACATCGCTATAACTTTCAGCAAGGCTGAAGATTTCAATCATGTTTGAAATAAAATAATTCTTCACTCACCAAATAATTTAATTACTACTAAATTCACTTTAGATATAGAGCTCTGAAGACATTAGGATTCCACTTAAAATTATACTTTTGAGCTATTTTAACATTATTACATTTATTGTAGGCTCATTCTAATAGATATTAAAGATTTAGTTATACAACCAACTTAGAGATGGCAGTAATGTTAATTAAATCAACTACAATCGTACTTAAAAGTCTCTTTATTAAAAACATTTTCCGCATAAGAGTGGTTGTGATAGGTTTTGAAAATATCTTTGTTCCTGTTATAAATTCAAAAATAAAAACATGTAAAAATTATTTTACATATTATTAATTTTTTCATTAAAATATTTCTATAATATTTATTATGGTATTTTTTTTTTTTGAAGAATAATATATATATATGTTCAGATTCTATTAAACTTTAGAAGTCATTACAAGGCAAATCAATCACATTACTATCATAGGTTATAATTGGTGAAAAAAATGATTTCTTATAAACCATACAAAATTATTTTTCTGTTTTTAAAAACTATATATAATATTGGTAAATTTAAGCAAAATATTGTTAGTTTTAAGTAGTTTGCATAATAATTCATTATCATAGGTTAGAACTGAATAAGATTGTTGTCAAGTGTTGGTGGCCTAGTGGTTAGCATAGGTGCCTTCAAAGCAGCCGGCCCGGGTTTGATTCTCGGTCAACGCTTTGGCATATTAAAAAAAAGAATAAGATTGTTTTTTTTAAATTTTAAATATTTATTAATGTTATAGATGAATGACCAATAACAATAAATCAATCTGATTGTGAAAATTTAACGTAATATTTTTTTCTTAATTTGAAAAGTTGAAATAATATTTTTAATTTTCATTTGCGAACATATTTGTAAAACATAATTTGAAATTTCTGAAAATATTACAAGGAATAATATAAATTTGATGAAAGAAAAATTTCAAATTTAAATATTGAACCAGCTAAATGTATGTTTATATTTATATAAACAATTGAAATTAAAAGATTATATCATTGAAATAGCTTTGCATTTGCTGTTGTCAGGAAATTCAACTTCTGAGTCCTGAGGCTGAACATATTTTCTCTATTAACTTATATAGTAGTTTTTTGTCTTGAACATAAAAAAGTAAGAGGGAAAAATTATTAAGGGATTTAAATTCAACTAAGTATATAGTTAGGAGAATTCAGAAGACTCTCATCTTTCCTTGACGTCTTGCAAATAATAATTCATTTTTTCTAAACAGTTGTGTATTTGTTAAATATTTTTATAGATTTAATACAAACAGTATAAATTAAAAGTATTATATTCATTTAAATAATTAGGGATAATCGTTATCTTTCATTTTCCAATAAAACATCAATTATTAATTGAAAGTTCTAAAGCTAAAACCAGAACAAAAGGGTTATTATATAGGTTAATATAAAAAATTTGTTTAGGCTCAAATTTATCAATTAATAATTGATGGTTTCCAAAATTAAAGTTATCTCTCATAGTTCATTTGGCTTTAATCTCTTAATTTTTCAACAAGATAGCATTTGAATTGCATTCTTGGTAACACTTTTGGTAGTCATTTAATATTTAACTTTAGTATTAAGTATTAGATAATATAATTTTATAATTAGACTTGGTTTGTAAGAAGTATAAGTTTGCAAATGATAATCATTCTAAAAACGTATATTTGAATTTTGAAAATATTGGAAAATTAATAATAAACATAATACATTGTGAGAACATTTTTTTGTCACTCATTGATGGATAGAAAGGCAGTCACTGAACAGCTCCAGATAATTAAAAAAGTGATTGTTGATGAAAATTTATTTTTAAAACTGGAATGAATATATGTGAACCCTGATAAATCTATAAAATTATACTTTAAAATGAAAAATTGCATTTATAATTATTAAAATATCTCAAAAAATTTTGCTACAATATTACTTAAGGTATTAGCCATCAGTTTTTTGAGGCATGGCCATTATATTAATCATGACTTTCTTTGCTATGATTATGCTAGAATTTGCTAACTTCTATTTTTAAAAATAAAACATATACATATAAAATAAAGGTGTTATGCACATTTTGTTTATTTTAGTAATTATTATATAATTTTTGTGTAAAATATTCATTATTCTTTAATAAGCAAAGCAAACAGTCAATTTTATTGCTACATTTCACAAATGCTCTTGAAACTGAGACAGAAAGTATGCTGAAATTGAATTATATTACATTGACTTTACAATAATAATATCTTCAGATTTTTTGAATTGGTGAATCAATATTAATTTGTTAATGATTTTGCTGTTTTTGAAAAGACTAGAAAAATATTATTACAGATAGGTGCAGACACATATTATGCAAATGTCATGCAGCACTATTTCTCATTGAGAATCTTCATCTTATTTTGATTGACCATAAATCTAGTTGGCTGAGTGATTTAAAACTCAAAACTTTTGATTGGTCAATTACAAAATCAGCAATAAAAATATATTCATCTTTTAATATTATATTTATTATACAGTATATAAATTCTTTTAATATTATATTTGTTTTAGTTTCGTTTGTAAAAAGTATATTAATAATTTGTCAGATTATGAAAGTGGATGAAAGTGTTTTCAAAAATAATTATATATTTTTTATTATAAAATATTTTATAATGGGGAATTTAAAAACAATGTCCATAACCAATTAGAAAATGTTGCATATGTCATCAACTTTCTTTCTCAATTTATGTTGTGAAATAGTAAATAATTTTTTGCTAAAATCTTACTATTTTTTTAAAATAACTGTATTTTCAGCATATTTTGCCAAAATACACTACAATATGTAAATAAATGCCAGAAAAATACTCTAAGTTACTAATTTTGGTGTAAAAATCAAATAAAGAGCTTGGGGCAATTTAAACTTTTGACAGATGTGAAAATTGTTTTTAGTGGTGGTTTCTTTTTTAATTTACGTTTGTGTAAATGTATACAATTTTTTACTAGAATCTTACTATTTTTCTAAAATAACTATCATTTCAGTATATTTTATGAAAATAATTCATAATATGTAAGAAAAATAATAAAAAAACATTTGAAGACATTAATTTTCATTTTCAAAGTCAAAACAGAAGTTGGAATGATGAAAATTAGTTTCATTTGGCAAAAATCAAAGCAGCCAATCAGAATTTACAAAGGTGTGGCTTCTCTCTTTGGGCAAACTTAGAGTGCCTATATTTATTGATTATTTATTTGTAAAATAATTCAATAGAGGGCAGCATCTTATGGTACTTTTTAAGCTTTAAAATAAGTTAAAATACTTCACAGTAACATAAAAACTTAAGAATTACAGAAAATTAAAACCATGTACAAATATATTTGAAGCAGTCAATCCAAAGGTTAATCTTACAAATTCAAAAATTTTCTTTTGTTTCACCTGATGAGGATTTTTAATAATGCTTAACCTTTCATTTCTGTGGAAAGTCCTTATTTTATACTAAAACTTAATTAATTCGTATTAATTTCTCTTAATTTAATTTCATAAATGAATTTTCTAAAAAACCCACACATGATCTTTTTAAATACTTAAAACCTGCCTTGAAAATAAGTACAAATATTGTAATTAATGCAGACAAGGTTATGCATTAATGTAAAAATACACCCAAAAATATATTCGTTTTTAAGTTTTTATCTTTAAATGTGAACAAATGAATGTGTATATTTAATTAAATCTATTAAACACTGCTTTAAAATCTGATATTTGTTTTATAATTATTATGATATGTAAAAAGATTTTAACTCTGATTCAATTCTGATAGATAACGATGTTACATATGCTGTTGTTGTCTTTTTTTATATTACAGTCAAGTTGATCAATTTTTATTCTTAAACATAATAAATAAATAAATTGAAAGTGTATATGTGTCTTTCTTTTTGTTTTAAATAATAATAAATCAATTGGTGTATAAAAATAATAAAAAAATATTTTATAAATAAATCAGAAATCATTTTTTTTTATTTCAAAAATTTTGCATAAAAACTAACCCAGAAGGAAGTGTATGCTCTTTGGATATTTTTTATGTTGCAAACAATAGAGTAAAGCTTTAAATATTTGCCACTGTTTATAAGATACTGACATCATCAAAATTTTTGAAATTATAAAATGAGCAAAAACAATATGGGGAAGTTATATTCTTAGTAAAATCTAAATTAACATCACTTACAATAATGTTAAAACTGTGATCTAAAGCAGCACAACAATGAGATTTTTTTTGAAGAAAACACCGAAAGATTCTCAGTGAATGTGAAAGACATCAAGTTAATAAAGCAATTAATTTTTGTTGTTTATATCATATTAAATTTATGAAAATATTTAATTATAATTATGTGTCTGAAGGTTGAACCTCTTACCTTCAGTTTTATTCTTTTTTTGAAATACATACATAGTTTGGAAAAAAGAGATTTTCATTTTTTATTGCTGTAGTAAAAATTTGCAATTTAAAATAACAAATATATTCAAATGTTTAAGCCTTTTTTTATTGTGGTTATAAAAATCTAATTAAATGGCAGATTAAAAGAAGTTTAGTAACAAGCAAATAAATATATTTTAATAATTTTTAAAATTTATAATATATATATATATACACACAGGTAATGTATGTATATATGTATTGTACCGTTTATTTATTTATGGTACAAATATATTGGCATTTGGTAAAAGCTAAAAGAAAAAGTAAATTTAGAAATCTTATTAAAAGATGCAATTAACATTTTTTTTTTTTTGGTTTGTGTAATTTTTTTTTAAAACGTACAATGAAAGTTACATTTTTCGTTCATATTTTTTTTTATATAATTAAAAATAAAAGTTAAAATTGGAACAAATGAAAAACATGCAAATTACTAATCTAGATAAACTAAAGGAAAGAGAATTCCACATGCAGATTACAATCAGTAAAACCTTTTTGGAAACTAATTAAAGATGGCAGAAAAACTTTTATAAAAAGGAGAACTTTGTAACAAAAAAATACAAAATAAATGTATAAGATTATAATCTGAAGGATCATAAAGAAAAAAGTATGCGAAGAAGTCTAAAAACTGGACCAGGAGTATAAAAGGAAGAAACTACTTAAATCAGGGTCTTGTCTGTTTTGTTTTTGGTTGGTCCTGGATCATGAAAAGATCCAGAACCACTCTACCCTGAAATAATTAGCCATGCTGGAGTAGTCCAAAGCTTTTGACATCATTCATCATGAAGACGTCGAACCCAGAAAAGCTTTTGTGACTAGCCTTTAGAACGGACCAAAAAATCAAGTTTAATACTAATGGCAACAAGCTCATTTTACCTCATAAAAACACACATATTAATCAACCATCTATGTAAATTGGCTAAACTTACTGGTAAGCTAAAATTAATGATTCCTGATTGTGACTAAATTAAGCTTATGATATAATCCTGATAAGGATATTAATTTATGGCCTTAGAAACCTAAAGGTAATACGAAGTTTTAATTCATTGTGTCATGTCTGGATTAGCATGTGTGTATTCTTTCCAACTTATTAGTAATTTGTGTTTTTAATATTTTAATTTGTTAGAATAAAATATTAATTCTAATATCAACTTTTCATTGTGCATTATTAATAATAGTTATTAAATTTATTAATGTTAGTTTATTAAGATTTGAGTGTATAAATTACCTTTGCCAATATTTGTTGTTTAAGCTCCAGGAATAATATTCTCTAAAAAAAATAAAGTTATGGGAAGTCATAACCCTGCTCTTTTAGTTACTTGCATGAGGATACGAGGAAGTTAGGAGTCTATTGACTATGGCTCTCTTATAAATTAAAACTAACTTTGTTGGCAATTCCTGTCGTAATAATTATTAGGCCAGTTAATCAGGAAATATAGCTATGTGTTTTTGGAAATAGGTACAAAATATTTTCTTATCCATAGCTTGATTAACTTTCACTTAATAGTGTGTAAAAAAAACCTACCAGAATCTCTCAAAACGTGAAAAATGTTACAAAATATAGTGGATGGCTTGTGTGACCAAGTCGAAACGTCAGTGTATTGATATTAAAAGTTTTTAACATGGATGAACCCGCAAAATATGTATTTTATATATTTAACCCGTGCAAATCTTCGTTTTAACATATATATATATATATAATTTTTCTTTGATTTAATTGCTTTTTATTTTATTATTTCTAATGTTAAAATAGCTCCAATCATGAAGAAAAGTGCACTTTTAGCACTCTTAAGCTGGTTAGTTTCTTATGCAGTCACCATAGATACTGATGAAACTGGTAAGTTTTTTTATATCTAGCTACATGTAAATATTTTTCAGTTACATTTTAAATAAATGCAGTGTAAATTCAACATGTATAGTTTTTAAACTGAAATCAGAAGATATGTAATTTGTAAAGGGTCAATATCAATAAATAAGATTATGCAGCAGCTTAGTATATTTCACAAACTTATTAATAAATAGAAGCTACAATTTTAATATGTAACCCAAAAATCCAAAATATTTGTTAAATGTATTATTTATACAATGATAAGTCTTACTCATTCAGTTGTTTTCTATTTGTCTACCTGTCTTTAGGCAGAACTTTACATACTAATTTTATCCATCAAGTGGAGACATAATAGTCATTAATGACATTGGTGTTGTATAAAATTTTTGAAAATATGGTGGCTGGAAAAGTGGCAAAATGGATAAAAGAAAATAATATAGAGGGAGAAATGCAAGGAGATTTTACAACAGATAGAATATAGGAAATAGTTTGTGTATAGTAACACAACTATAGATATGAGTAGAGATAATGAAGTGGTCGGATCTAAGTTTGATCCGAGCTTCATAAAATCCCACCTGTAGCCTAATTCAAACCCTGTCACTAACAGTGAATTTCTGAATTTAATGGGGCTTTATATGTTCAATACATGCTAGTTTTGGTTAAAACAGAGTATTATTTAAACATTTGCTAAAACCAATTATTTTATATTTAAACTAACTAATATTATTAATAATCTCATGATAAAATTAGTCATGAAAACATATATATTGTAATTGTGTGAATTGTACATATATATTTATGAATTATTAAATATATTTATTCGTTATAAAGTTTCATTACATCAGAATGTTTTATTTTTACTTTTACCATATTGTTCAAATTCCTGTGATTAAAAGCTACATTCTTTCAATAAGCTTTCAGATTGCCCTTTCCCAAAGACAATGGGAAATTTTTTTTATTAATTAGTGAAAATGATAATTTAAAATGTAAGGATGGTTCTTAATTAAAATCGTTTATTCAGATTTACAAATTCATTTTCTAAATAGAAAATGAATTCAAAGTTAATGGATTTGAAAGTCTTATCGAAGGAATGAATCTGAAACCAATTAACAAACTTTTTAACTTGTGATAATGTAAAAAGCTTTAGCCTGAAGGCATCAGAGTCAGAATGGGCAGAAAACTGCAGCAAAAGTATACATATCCCGGAAAAGTTTCAAAGAAAAGAAGCCATTACTTTTTCAGAAAAGTTTCTACCTAAAGCTACGTCTATTTTAATTATGAATTTTTATAGTGTTTTCAGCATGGTGTGTGGCTAACTTCAGGGATCTGATTGCTGGACCCTGAAGTTCAAATAAAATCTTCAAAATGTAGCTGCAAATTAAAACTTGTTCATACCAATCGTGAGCTGCCAAAATCTTAAAGAAACCAATCCAAAAAAGCTATTCATATAAGTTAAATGTGTGCCTACATTATCGTCTCAACCCAATCAGACTCTGCCATGTAAATTAAGGAACAAATCATGGAAGGACTGGTAATATCTTTCTTTTGTGAACCACAACTTTCCGGACAGTTTCTGAACTTTACTTTAAATCACATTTTAAGTTAACTACTGTTAAAATTTTTTTCCTACTTTATAATTTCTTAATTTGTATAGTAATTCTCTATTCTTATCTCTAGTCTTAAAATTAATATTTTGTTAACTTTCCTTTTTTTATGATGGCAGTTCATTTAACTAACTTTATTTATATATTTATTTGAATGATTATTAATATCATTTATCTTTGATTATATGCCAATAATACTTTCAACTTGATAATAATCTCTTTCGTTAGGCTTACCTTATAAAAATATTGTATTGGATTTTATAGTTTAATTATTACCCATTAGAACTAAATTAATACAGTTCTATTAATTATCAAGTTAAAAGATTCATTAAATGTTTGCTATTTTTACTAATGGCTGATAATGATTATTAGCCCATTTTATAACCTATGCTCCTGGCTATTTATAATGTTAAAATGTTTTACTAAAAGTCAATAAGGGAATAAAATAAATGTATTCTAGTTTGAATTTTGTATTCTATATTAATATTCAGGGAGGGCATGATATTTAGGGTGTGATTAGTATAATTATATAATTACATTCAAGCACTCTTACTCCAAGCAAGTTTGATTTTAATCTGATATGATCAGGTCATTACATAGAGCATTTCTTATATAATTTGGGTTTTACTAATTAAATACGCTGATCACTGAATCATCACTTTCTGAACATTGCTAATGCAAGCCACCCTGTTGCTTTGTGGGTTTGTCATCAGTGATCTTATCATTATTTGAAATACATAGGAAGAAGTCACTTCCTCCCTCGCTCGTTATTATATTGGAACACCAAAGGTTCATGGCTATGTCCCAGCCTGGCTTTCCCTGTGTTCCATGGATTACTTGTAGGGCAGAAAAGACTTGTAAAATACAAGCCACCCTTCTACACCCTAAATCACCGACAAACCATTATATTTCATATTTGTTTTTTTTACTGCTCGTAAGTCATTAGTACCATTTACTTCTCATTTCCAATAAAGCCACACTCTCATGCTCACAAATCGTAATGAATTGATTTTATTAAAGTCAAACAACTGCATATCCATCTATAATTAAATAAGTTCTTTGTTAAATATTAAAGTTATGCCCTAAATATTTATCATGCTTTTTGTGAGTTGATTTATGGATGTGCAAAAATGAATCTCACATCTTTCTTTTCTAAAATTGGAATCATAGTTCTTTCCAATTAAAATACCTATATTCTCCTTTGTCAACTTATCAGGGCATAGACATATATATTTCTCCCACACTTGCATATTAATTATTGGCATATGAGCACGACTGCCATTACTTATTGTAAATTGTAACTTCCATTCCTAAAGATTAGAAGTAATATATCATGCTAAACATAAACATTTGAACAAATATTTATTATTAAATACTTTATATAACATATTTGGTTTTGACTTTCTTCATTAGTTATTAATTATTTTAAGTATTAATGCTCACTGTCTGTATTGGCAACCCAAACATACGTATATGAATTGATTTATAAATATCCGTAGTCATTTTATTGTATGTTAGTAGAGTCGGATCAGGGGTCTCTGAAATCATCACCATCCATTGAGCTAGGCCTTATCCCATAGTCATGTGCTGTCTACATATGTTATCCATTGATTTGATCTGAGCTCGTGAGTTGGGTTTGAATTCAGTTTGGTCTTGGGTTTAACTGGGTTTGAAATCCGACTTCGGGTTAGGTTGTTGGTGTGTAACATAGACAGTTATATATGATCTTTATAGATATAGAGAAGATATATGATAAAGTAAATAGAAATAGATTATGAATAAATATAGTAAATTTAGAAATGAATGGAGATTTAGAGGATCTAATTAAGAGATGGTATGAAAATAATTATTATACATATAAATTAGAAAATATATAATCAGTTAGGGTTAAAAATGGGGCAAGGATACCCTATATCACTTATTTTGTTTTTGTTATATTTGAGAGAAATGGAGAGGGCAATAAAAAAAATAGGAAGAGAATACCATTAGTAGATGGTGAGAAAGTGTATATATTATCAAATATTTTATTTGCTGATATTTTTTATGCACAGAAAATAGAGAAGATATGAAAGCTGTGCTGAAGACTTTCACAGAGGTAGGTAAAGAGATGGAAATCAAATTCAATGAAGAAAAATCAAAATAATAATGATTAATACTGGGGAAAGAGAAGACAAAGAATTTTTATTGGGGGATATAAATTGAATTGTCGTAAATAGGTAACTATTTGGGAATTATCTTAAGTAACTAGAGAAATTGCTTGGATAAATGGGAGAAAAAATTGATAAATGAAGCAAAGAAAATAAAGGTAGTAATAAAGAAATTGACAGTATTTCATGTAATAAATATGATGTAGCAAGAATTGAATGGAGGGAAGTGGCAATAGTCAGATTAACCTATGGTAATGATATGTTATGTGTTAGCAAAGAGGTGTTAGATTGCTTAAAGAAAGCATAATGACAAGTAGGAAGACATGCATTAGATGCAGATATATGAATAGCAAAGGAGGCAACTCAAGGAGAAATGGGATAGTCAAGTTTTTCTATGACAGATGAAAAAAGCAAAATGAAAGTGTTTGGTAGATTGCAATTTATCGATAATAAGAGAGTAATAAGAGAATAGCCAAAATAGTATTTAATTGGTATACAAGCGAAGGACAGGTGATAAGATCCATGAGAAAAGTAGTACAATATGCAGAAGATTTGGATAAAGACTTTATGTCAGTATATTTGTACAAAGGGTGAAGTGATTGTGTTCAGACGATTTTTGAATGTTATAGTGACAAAGGCTGGAAAATAAGAATAGATGCACTAATAAAAAGTAGAGAGCTGGAAAGATGGAGAATGAGTATGTAAACTAAAATGTTAACAGAATATTAAATATGAGTTCAATTATGATAATAGCAAGGAAAGTAGTTTACTGTTTAAGGTTCAAAAAGGATTATTAGCAACAAGGGAATATACAAATAAATAATGACATATGACGGATTTAGTCTGCAGGTTATGTAAGAAAGGCATGGAAAATATTAGACATTTGATAATAGAATGTAAATTTGCAAGCAGAAAGTGTATGAATACTGAAATTGTGAGATAATAAATGTAGACAAAGTGATTATACATAAAGGAGCTTCTTAGTCTTCATGCTGGGGCTGAAAAAGATAAGGGAGATATAGATACAAAGGCCATGGAGTGGACAAAGATGATATTGTTGAAATGGGATAGAGCAGTATAGAGAAGAATATGGGAAAAATTTAGAGTGGGGAGTAGAAAGGGAAAGTATGGTGGCTAACAGGCTTTTCTTGAGCATATTGGCTGAGTGATTTCTGACTTCGATAAAGAAGAGCCACATTACATCAAAATAAAAGCTAATTGATAAAAATAAAATCTACATATTTATTATTAAATGTAATCGCAAGTGTATTAAGTAAAAATATGGAAATAATATATTTAATGGAAAAATTTATTCAGTAAGAGAATATCTTTAATACAAAAACAGTACAAAATAATTAGGTTTTCAGTCATATTATGTATTCTATACAAATAAAATGTTGACATTTATTGTTGAATTTATGGCAATAAGTTTATTAAATAAATGTGTGAAAATAATCATGGTTCTGTGGATTTTTTTAATAATTTGAATCACATTTTTATTTTAATAAAAATATATATTTTATTACCGTCTCTTCTAATTATCAGAATTGAGAGATACAGTCATTATTTGTTTATTTGTTTCACTTTAAAAATGCTAACTTTATTACTATATGTTTACTACTTTATTATAATTTTTTTTTAAAAGTACTGATTTTGCTTAGCAGTTTAAAAATGAGGTTCTCATTTGTAATTTTTTAAAAAAAAATTAAATACTTTTTGAAATGAATAGATTAGTAAAATTTGTAAAAATTAAATAAATAGTAATCAATTTTTTATTATTTTTAATGATAAATGAATGTACAGATAAAATTATTTACATTTTAAAATTTAATGACTTTTATGTACTTATTACTTTCATTCTTTCATGCATTTATTTAATTGACTCGACACTATAAATTTAATAATAAATATCCAGATTTTATTTCTTATTGATTAATTTTTCTTTGGTCATTATATTATACAAAGTGTCCCAAGCTGATGAATAGTTTCACATTATATCAATATTTATATATATTTTAACAATACATAAGTAATTAATTGAAATATTATTTCATTAAATAATGAAATCTGTAAATTACATATACACCTGGGTCTCGTTTTATGCGGTAGATAGGTTCCACAGAAAACTCTCATTTAAAAAAATCACACAAAAATAGATTTAACTTACCTTGAAAAATGGGGGAAAGAGTCTGTAATTTTCAGAATTCGCATAAAAGCAAAGCAACAAGGAAAAATTACTTTAAAATTTGCATTAAAAAAATAAGGAAATAAAGTATGACTAATAAAAAATATCAAATATTTGAAAAAAATTAATACAAGACAAACTTTTTTACTTTTTTTTTTATTAACTACAGTATGTAATTTTACATTTTTTTTCCATATGTATTTTAATCACTATCACTATTTGTCAATATGCGGTTCGTTTATAAACTGGTAAGAAATCAGATTTGTCAATGTGATGTGATGTAGCTTCTCCTTGAACGAAGTCAAGAATCTCTCAGCAATTATGCCCAGAGAAACTTGTTAGCCACTTTATTTTTCATTCCCCAATCTAAGTTTTTCCATATTCTGCTCCATCCCATTTACACAACTAGTTGTGTTGTGTTAATGGTTTTCTGTTCACAACTGATTTTTACTACTGAAATAAATTTTAAATGTTCACATTTGTCTCTATATTTAAAAAAATGAGATTGCAATGAAAACAAAAAGATTATACATTATCATTAGAAATATTATTTTCAGTTTATAAAATCAATAAAATCTTGATTATTTATTTTAAAAATCTACATTATTTATTTCTGTTATACCTAACAAAATATGTTTTAAAAGTTTAAAATTTTTGAATATTTATTGTGATATTTTTATATGTAAGTATAAATCTATTATTATTATTTACTCATTAGTATAAGTAGGTTATTTACATAGAAGCTAAGATTCTAAATACAGCTTCAGGCCATATTCACGTTAGCTGCTAATATAACATTATATTTTTGGAAAAAAAAAGTATTTCAAGTCAAAATAAGTTATTAAGAATTTAAATTTCTTGATATCTAATAAATATAGTGAAATATGAAAAATATTAAGAAGAAATATGAATTGCATAACTTAAAAATTACATTAAAGTAATTCGCATAAAACGAGACCCAGGTGTATACTATAATGGTGCATGAGCTAAACAAAATTCTTTATGAAATGATGAGACTTTTATTGTGTTTAAATTTTATTTTTATTTTGTTTCTATAAAATAAGGATGTGAAAATGAGATTGTATAAATAATACATGAAAAAACAAAGGAAAAATTTTGTTGATCATAAATATATTTAAAAGAATTTAAATAGTCAATAATCTCAGGTAAAATAATAATGAATTAAATTAGACATCTGGCTAAAGTTTATGTGAAATGAGTGAGTATGCTAATAAATAATACAGATACAGATTAAATAATAAGAAAAATAATTCACATTTTATTTAATATAGTTAAATAAAATTTAAAAAAATAAATCATTGAACTTTAACAACTTTGACTGTCTACAAAATATTAATTTGCAAAGTCTACAATAAACATTTTAAAATAAATGTTACATATAAACATTTCCATAAATCCAAATGGATACTAAAATAGGAGAAACATAATGAAAGAATAACATAAGTTAGCTCATTACTTTAATTGTTTAACAGAAGTTAATCCCTTTCTTTATTTCCCACAAATTAAAATACATATAATATATAAACTGATTACTGTGCACTCACTAAAATACACACTAGAAATATAAGTGGACCTAAATATATAAAAATATAATATTCAATCTTTTAAATTACTTGACTTGGTAATAAATTTTCAGGAGCTCTATAAAAAATTAATGCATTCATAATAATATTTAAAAAAGGTCTTTTATTAGTATTGAATCATATTTTGAAAAACTTCTGTTTAAAGTTCACATGAAAAGGTCTTTGTTTTAAAGTCTCTGGGATAGTGAAACTTGACATGAGAAGAGGTCAAATTTACTTTCAGGATATGGTTTAACCTTGACCAGGATTTATTGTCCTTGCAATCTTTTTAGCAGAATGATACAATCTTCTAGAATATTTGTATTTAGTTAATTTACAGAGAAATAAACAGTTTTCCCTAGGGTTTTTCTTTAACAGGAGTAAAATGGCACTACTTTTAAATTAAATGACTTCTTTACTTTCCAATTTTTTTTAGAAAGTTTACAGAAAGGATTATTATAGTGATGATAGCTATTCTGTGATTATAAGTGGAATCTCAATAACTGCATAGGCAAAACTTCAGGAAAGAGTCAGACTATTAGACTTTTTGTACTTTAGCTCTTTGGCCATGCATGTTGACATTCAAACAAGAATATAAATCAACAAGAAGATAACCAATGTTTATGGCAGCTAGGTGAAGTAGTAAGTGAAGTTTTCTTAATTCTATTTTCTTCATATCATATTTTTCTATTATTTTTCCACATAGGTATTGCAATAGGTAATGTACTGCTGCATTTGATTAGCTTTTTATGGAAAATTTGAATAGAATAGACACACATTCTAATTAGTACCTTAGAATTCCTGATATTATTTAATAAATTAAATAATTTTATGCAAAAATTTATATAGTGATGTCTCGAAGATATACATTTTTATTTATTAATGTTAATTAAATTCACACTTACAAATAGCATAAATTAATTTATATTCACTAAATATTGGATTATGATTTTTTAAAATACTTATTTAAAATTAATAATGCTTTAAAATAAATATTCCAAAATAAATATAGGTTAATTATTTAATAAGTGAAAAAGATATAAAATATATAAATAATAGTTAAATGACTTCATGCAAGAAAAAAAGAGAAAGATAACACACACACACACACATATATATATATATATATAATTAAGAGCATGCTAATAAGCTCTAAACAAGCTTTTTTTTAAAATGATAAATGCTACTACAAGAGAAGGCATTCAAATCATATTTATCTTAGATTGTCCCCATCCCAAGACCAGTTTCAACCTATGGGTCTTTTCAGTGAGGAGTTGAGACACCAGATTAAAAAAAAACAACTCAAGCTAAGCATTTATCTAAAAGTTAATTGTCAAGAAGAAGACCTAAAACTTTTACACATCTGCATCTCTTTAAAGTCAGCTCTCCAACTGAAAAAATCATATGGGCCTGAATTTAATTCAGATACTCCATATATTAATAGGCTTCACCATTTAATTTGGCCAAAGTCCCAACATCAAAATAATAATAGTAATAATAAAAAGTCAGATGTCACATGATTTATATATAGCTTGAATATAGCTTCTATTGCAGTAGCATTTATCATTTAAAAAAAGGCTTGTTCAGAGCTTATTATCATGCACTTAATTTGACATATTTGTAAATGCAAGCTATATATAAGTCGTGTGACATCTGACTATTATTAATATTATTATTTTGCTGTTGGGGCTTTGGATAAATTAAATGGCTAAGCCTATTAATATATCGAGTATCTGAATTAAGTTCAGGTCCATATGATTTTTTCAGTTGGAGAACTGACTTTAAAGACATTCAGATGTCTAAAAGTTTCAGATCTTCTTCTTGACAATGAACTTTTAGACAAATGCTTAGTTTGAGTTGGTTTTTTGAATCTGGTATCCCAACTCCTCACTGAAAAGATCCATAGGTCAAAACTGGGCTGGGGATGGGGTCAATCTAAGATAAAGATGATTTGTATGCCTTCTCTTGTACTAGCATTTATCATTTTATAAAAAAGCTTGTTTAGAGCTTATTAGCATGCTCTTAATTTTACATTTTTGTAAATGCAAGCTATATATAAGTCGTGCGACTTTTTATTATTTTATTAATATATATATATATTATTCAATTTCTCTATTTTTAAAGCAATATATATATAATTATATAATAGAATATTTGTAAATACAGTAACTAAATAATTAAAATTTTTTATCCACTTAGGAGCATTTTCGATTATCCCAGTAATCTTTGTCAACTAAAGCTTTGAAATGTAAACTTTCCCACAATTCTGTGATCTTAACATTTTCTGCTTGCCTGTTAATTAAGTCATGTTTATATTTGTATATTAGCATAGCTTCCTTTATTTTTTTTTATTGTTATTTTTTTCAATTTGCAATATTTTTACATTATTAAAATTGAAGTCAAAACCATAAATACATGATTTATTATGGTCATAAAAACATGCTGAAATATTATGTACTATGCAATTTTGTTGCGATTTCTGAACTCATTTTAATAATAGCAAGTGTTATTTAGTTTTTTTTCCAATGTATATCTAGATTCACCTATATATCAACTGCCATACCTACATATCCATTTATAAATGACATGATTTTTATTTATAAATGAGGTTTTATCTTTGGAGTTATTTATTAATTTGTTTAATGTAGGAGGTGTGTAAAATGCAATATCACGTATACCTTTATAAATTTTCCTTATAAAATTTACTTGATCATTTGAAATATAAGGGATTGATTTCCATATTTTTTATTAGCAGGAGAATCAATATTATTATTAAAATTTTTATTCTTATATTTTGTATTAAAATCTCTAATAACATTATATATATATGATTATAATTGTAGCCAACAAAAATTCATTCGAATATATTTCAATATTTTTTGCCTTTATCCGATGAATATTTGCAAATACTATTATTTCTAAATAAGAAGGACTTAAAACCTGCCATTTTGTGTGACATTGGCACTTTTGATTTATATGGAATATAACCTCTTTTTACTATTGGTTTAATGGTCATATAGTAATCCAGCATGCATTGATTTCTAATTATTTTAAGATCAAGAAACTGAATGCACAATGAATCTTCATCTGTTTTTATCCATCTTAGGTCTTTTAAACCATTTAATTCTTTAAACAACTCATTAATTGTATTTGGTTTACCACATACAAAAACACCATCAACCTATCGATAATATACAGTAATATTTTTTGATAATATTCCTTTTTCAAAATATTTTCTTCATAGGTAGAAATTATAAAATTACATATTTGAGCAACAGTAGGTAAACCCCTGGGCTATCCATTGCACATTTTATAAAAATTCTTCTTAAAAACTGCAAAAATATTTTTATCGATAAAATTTAATGTTTCAGTTATAAATTTTATTATTTTCACATTAACATTTTTTAAACTTAATGCGTTGGAAATAATTTCAATAGATGCCAATCGATCAATTGATCCATACCTTTCACTAACATCTAGAGTACATATAATGTAATTAACATCGATCTTAATGTTACAGATTTTATTAACAAAATCAAATGAAAAACATATTGTATATTTACCAAAACCAAGAATTTCTTGTAGCATTTTTGCAATTAAACAACATGTTTCATATAAAACGCCCCCCCCCCCCAATCAACCATTAAACATAATGGTTCATTTTCTTTATGCAGTTTTATATTTGAAAAAATCTTAGGACATATTGCAGCAGAAGGGTAAATTTTATAATAAGAACTATTATCAATCACTTTATTTTTGGCTTTTTTAAAAATGTTATTAATAAACTGAATACGTAAATTTTCTATATTTACTTTATCAACTTTCATAAAGTTAAGATTCTTCATTTGAGTAATTACTTTGTCTTCATAATCAGATTTTAATAATAAACACATTCTAAGCCCTTATCTTTTATACAAATTAAATTATTCTCAGATGTAAATTTTTAAATTTAGATATTTGTACATTCCAATCGCAATCTGTTTTATAATTAAACTTTTTTTCCTTTATTTTTTTTACTAAATCCTTACAAACTTTTAAATCAGATTTAATTATACTTAAGGAATTTTCAACTAAAGATTTTAATTCTAGATCACTGTCATATATATATTCATGCATAAGTCTGGAATAGGCATATTGCTATACATTCTCTCACTTAGAGAAAAAAATATATACACCTAACAAAGTATATTGTCTACTTAAATGTTTTCTCTTTCAAGTGAATTTTCTAGTTTGTTTTACTGTTTAGATTTATTTTCTTAATATTTTCTAGTAATACCTTTCTATTACTGGAAGTATTTTCCTACATAAACATATCAACTAGAAGATAGAACTATAATAAATTACTCCATATTTATTTAAGTAGTATAGCCAACTATTATTTCTTTTCATGTGTTAACTAATTACTCATTCAATATTTATTAATATGTACAAGTTTTAAACTGTGAGAATTGTATGTTTCTTTGAGTCCATCATGTGAACTGATTAGAAATGCATTCTTACATACCCATTTTATTATCCTATATGAGCTCTCATACAGATCAAATTTTTTTATATATTTGTTCTACTGTGTGTTGCTAATATGTGGAGTTCTTATTAACACAGGATCTCCTACCTGAAATGGATTCACTTTCTGTAGACCAGTTATATTATGTCTATTGCTGGATTCAATTATCTTACCATAGCCATACCACAATCCATATTATGGTTGATTTCTTTTGGGATTATTGGCATTGGGATCTTAATTAGGATTGAATCTTTATGGTCAAATTGCAAACGACTTGTGGTAAATTCTGGGGACTCATTTTGCATAGAGTTTATGTATTTTATAATTTGTTTTAATTTATTGCCTCATCCTTTATGATTAATTTTTAGGTATACTCTGAATAGCCAGCTAATTTCTTTCATTATCCTCTGGCAAGTGTTTAATTGGGGGTTGCAAATAGAGATTAATATATGTTTTATATTTTGTTTTTCTAACCAATCTTTCCATTTGGAGAACATAAATGAAATGGCATAATCTATTAGAATAGACCTGGGTTTCTAACAATACAAATTGAATGTTTGTTTAATTTTTGATGACATTATAGACATTGGGCTTTTGTACTGGATATGTTGATATGAATTTTGAGAATAAACCATAAGTTATGAATATAAATTTGTAGTGGTAGTATGGTCTTAGATTCCCATAAAAATCTATGGTTAGGGTCTCATTTGGCCTGTCTGGTAAAATCAATTGGAATCTGCCCAAGTATGACTGTTTTGAAAATTTGGTTTTTAAGCAGGTTTTTACAAAACTTCAACATATTTAGAATAGATGCATATATTCTGGCCCAGTAGAAACAGCTTGCACATTATTTGTTTTACTTTCCTAGGCCATAAATGTCCACACATGCAATGTATGTAGTATATTGGTCTCTCTAAGAGATATGGGTACCATAACTGCAGAGGATTTGTTATTTTTTCCACCTTAGTACATTAATAACTGATCCTGCATTTTATAACAGGGTTAAATTGTCTTTAATAGTTGAAGTGTGATCTGAAATTTTTGATATGCCTACTAGTTGCGCAATTATATCTTTTAATTTATAATCTTGTTATTGCTATTTTTCAACTTCTTTCTCTTTCTATAGAATTATCTGCTATCAATAAAAAGGCAGTTATATATAGATTGTCTAAATTAATATTATGGGATTCTAACTTGACTAGATTCAGACTAAGTATGTCTGGATACATTTTGTTTATCTTGGCAGTATTGCATATTGTTATCAAGCTATTGACAAATTTTTCAAGTACCTCTTATTTAAAAATTCAAGGTTATGATCTGTAATCATGATGATTTGTTAATCCAATAAGAATTCCTTTAATTTATTAAAGGCCCAAATAACTGTGAGGGCTCTCTTTCCTGTTGTTGAGCAATGTAATTCAGCATCTATTACAAGTCTTCTGATGAAACATAGTACATACAGCTTTTGTTCATTATCTAGCTGAAACATAACAACATCTAAGTTATAGCTGCTACTATCTCTTTGGATATAAAATGGTGCCTTAAAATTAGGATAATATAGTACTAATTTGTCTAAGAACTTAGCTTTAATTTGCTTTATTTCTTGAATGTGTTTAGGCAACCATTTCTCTTTTTACTTTGTTTTAACAATCGAGAGAGATGGACTATATCATAAACAAAATTGTTATTGAAGCAAAGATAAAAATTACATACAATAAAGAAAGACCAAAGCTATTTCCTATTCTTTTGTAGGAAATTTCTGAATAGCAGCTATTTTCTCTGGATGAGGATTTGTCCCATCTATCTTTACCAAATGGTCAAGGAGAACTATTTTCTTTATGACAATAGTGACTTTCTTTTTATATTTTTGTTAAAGCATTCAGTTAAGAAAATGTGTAAGTGATGAAGATGTTTAGTGATGTTTTCAAAGGCAATTAGTATATCATTGGCATACATAGCAATAATGGATTTAACTTTCTTAGATAGTATCTGGTTTAGGCAACAAATAAGGTTAGCACCACTATATATTAAGCCAAATGGCATTTGATAAAAAACATAATTTGTCCCCCATGCTTGAAAGCAGTATATTTTTGATCTTCAGGATGTAAGTATAACTGCCAATAATTGGCTATAGTATCAATCATGGTGAAATTTTCTTTTCTTCTTAATTTTTTTAGTAGTTCTTGTATAGTGGGTGAAACATCATGCTTGGGTGTGGTCTTATGATTAATATCTGGCATCCAGACAATTATGTGCTGACTCAGTCTTCTTTTTAACAACTACTAAAAGTTGTTAGATGGTGAAGTGCATTTATTAATAATATCCTATTCCACCATCTGGTTTATTTGCTTATCCAATTCATCTTTATACTGATATGGTGTGAGATACATTCTGCATTTGAATGGGTTAGTGTTATTAAGATGTATTTTATGAGTATAACACTTAATGATCCCTGGTTATTTGGAGAAGCATAGTAGTTTATATAGACTTTCAATGTGGTTTGAATACAAAAAAGAGGCTTATGAAGCTAATGAGACATAACATGCAAAGTTTATTGTTTCATTTTGGCAAATAATACGCCTTTTCTTATAATCAATGACACAATTAAATTTGTCTAAAAAATTCAGATCCTATGACCATGTCTGTATTAGTCTATTTATGATCAAGAAAACATGTTCAAAAAATTCATGGAACCTAAATAAAATTTGACACAAAATTGCTGAGCAAGTCGTTTGGCTTTCTAACCATTTGCTAATATAATTTGAGATGATTGTTTTAATGGCAACAAAGAAATTGATTTGTTCAGTTGGCACATTTTATAAACTATCAGACATTATAGACACTTGACTACCAGTATATAATAAGGCCTTGATTTTAATTCCCTCTGTTTTAACAACCATGAGATAGTAGTTTAGTAGTACAGTATCCTTCAGGTACTCTTGAGTGGATTCATGTAAATCAATTTCTAGTGAATTCATGATCATGCTTAAAGTATTCTTCCAGAAATTAATTAACTGATGCTAGAGTAAGAAACATTTTCATAAAGTCCTGTTTGGTTTAGTTATATGTTTTGTTTTGATTGCAGTAGTTTTAACTACTGTATCTTCAACATTTCTTTCTAAATAGCTCTTTGGTTAAAATTCAATGTCTTAATTCTTTTGTTATAGTGCCTACATTTATTAGGTTCATTATATGGATTGCGCCTTATTGCTTGGTGAGCACTTCTATCCTTATCTTTTCTTGACACTTCATCTTGAATTTCTACATCACCAAAATTTATACCAAAAACCATGTAATTAGGATTTGCTTTTCTCAGTTTTATTATTCTTTCATTAGAATTATTACCTGCCTCTAATATTCCTAAAAATATGTGAGACTACCTTCACAGCACAGCATTTGTTTCCAGCTAGTATGGTTTTAATGTAATGAGGTAATTTTTGTGACATTATCTTTACAATCGCTGTTTCTGACAGATGGAGAGTTATCAGGACTTTTAAGTTTGCTACCTGTTGCCTGAAAAATTGGGCAATGTTACTTTTGGTTAAATTATAATTTTCTTGCAATATCATATGATGTATGAAATCTTGCTTTTCTTTATTCCAAAAGTAATTGATCATATTTTTGCTGAACTTGTGATGGGTTTGAAATTGTTTGAATAATGATATCCACCAAGCTCTGGAAGCTACACTTATGTGGTGATCTGCTATTGGTATCTTTTCCATTTCTGTCATCACATATAAAGCAAATAATTCCTCCAATGTTGTTAAATATTCCATGGAGTTTTTATCATATTTCCCTTTAAAAATTCTTACTCTGACTTGAGTTTGATATATTTTATTTTGTGTAAAATTCAATGTGGAATTGTCCACAATAATCGGATAATCAACATCCCTGATATTCTTTTCTAGAAGAGTGTGAATATTATCACTTGATTCAATATGCTGACTTTTGCAGGCAGATCATTTATGTTATATCTTTTCATTTGTTTTTCTAGTGTGTTAACATGTATTGTTACCTTCAATTCTTCTTTTCTATCATTTATCACCGATACTTCTATATTGATCTGGGTTCTATATTGACTGTGAGTCAGCATTTTGCTTGCTTGAATTTCCTGTACATTTTCCACAAATTTGCACTATTGGTCATATTGCATTTTCATATTTCTTTTCCACCATTTGTATTAACAATTCATTGATGGTGTTATTCTGATTTGTCTCACTGATTCAAGTATGAAATTCTCTCATCTGGTAATCCACCTCTTGAAACTGACCTGTGAATATATTGAGCCCTGTTTGAATTTTTTTTATGTATGTCTTCATTTTATCGTTTCTTTCAATAGTTCGTAAGGAGTATTCTTGAGTAAAGTAAATTACCTCCTCCTTTAGGGTTTCAATGATTTTTCCTTCTCACTTTTTACCTAACATTTGAAATGAACATTTTGTCTCCTTTTTAAAATTTATGAATTCTCTCACAACTTTATTATTTCTCATGACTTGTCTTTGAAAACCTTTGCATTCTTCTTGGATTCCTGGACTTTTAATCCATCATCTGGATTTCTGTTTTAACTTCTTTCCTTGACTCTTCTATTTTTTCCTTTCAAAACTGTAGATTCCATTTTAGCTTCCTCCTTCAAAATGAAATTTTTAGTTTGAACTTCTTCCAATTTAACTTTTTACAATTTCTATTTACTTAAACTGAGCCTCTAGCTTAGATTTTATCCCAGCTTTTAATTCTGTAGAATAAGCTTCAATCTCAGTTTTTTTTTTGTCATTATCTTCTAATCTATTAGAATTATCTTTAATATTTTAGAATTATCATTCAATTTTTTAAGCACTTTAATTGTTTTCTGGATATTGAGAACTGATCCGCCCAATAAATCTGGGTTAGTTTTATCGATTCTATTAAATTACTAGTATAAAGAAATAATACACAACTCCTAAAATATTTTTCTATTGATATACTTACCACAAGTATAATAGTCCAGGGTCTACATTTCTTTCCATTATTGCTTATAAATATAATCACGTACAATATAATCACATCTATTTCTATCATTATTCTTAGGAAAAAAAAATACTGCTGTTAATTATTGTTTGCTTCATGCAAGTGAAAGAGATATATAAAATAAAAAAAAATATTTATTTCAATCAAAAGATAATTTTTTTACTATTGATATTAATGACTCAGTCATTGGTCACATGTCCATAAATCAACAGATTTAGACTAGCAATTATTCAGTGAGCACCTTGATGGTTGCCAATTTATAATGGTACACAAGATAGTTTAATATATGTCTAATGGATTACAAATATTTTAACCAAAATTCTTTATAAAATGATGAGACTTTCATTGCGTTTAAATTTTTATTTTCATTTTCTTCCAATAAAGAAAGCATGTGAAAATGAGATTGTGTAATAATATATGAAAAATCAAAGGACAAATGTTATTGATATTAAATATATTTAAAAGATTTGAAATAATCAATAATCTCAGCTGAAATAATAATGAATTTAATCAGACATGTGATTAAAGTTTTTGTGAAATAAATGAGTATGTTAATAAATAATACAGATGTGAATTAAACAATAAAATCATTCACATTTTATTTAATATAATTAAATAAAATTAAAAAAAAAAAATCGATAAACTTTAACAGCTTCGATTATCTACAAAATATTAATTTGGAGAGTTTACTATGAACATTTTAAAATAAATATAAAACTTTCCATAAATCCAATTGGATACTAAAATAGGTGAAACAAACTGAAAGCATAAAGTAAGTTATTACATTTCTTTAATTATGTTCAACAGTAGTTTGATTGTTTTCCACAAATTAAAACACATATAACTGTAAACTGACACTCAAATGCACACTGGAAATGTATGTGGACATAAATATATAAAAATGTAATATTCAAACTTTTATATTACCTGACATTGTAATACATTTTTAGGAGCTTTAAAAATAATTATTGCATGCATGAATAATATTATTAAAAAATAACAAGTCTGTTATTATTATTGAGTCAAATTTACAAAATCTTTTTAAATCTTCACATGAAAAGTTCTTTATTTTAAAGTCTCTGGGGTAGTAAAACTTGATGTGAGCAGTGGTGAAATTTGTTTTTAGACTATGGTTCAATCTTGACTGGAATTTATTGTCCTTGCAATCTTTTTAGAAGAATGATGCAATCTTTTAGTAAATTTGTATTTGGTTGTTTTTTAGAGAAATTAACAGTTTCTACCTAGAAATTTTCTTTAACAGCAGTAAAGTGCATTTACTTCTAAACACAATGACTTTCATTCCAATTTTTTAAAGAAAGTTTACAGATAGAATTATTATAGTGATGACAGCTATTTTCTGAATACAGGTAGAATTGTAATAACAGCCTAGGTAAAACTTTCAGAAACAGGCTATTAAGCCCTTTTCTACTTTAGCACATCAGTCATGCATGTTGAAATTTTGACCAAGAATATAAATCTATAAGACAACTTCCAATGTTTATGGGTGCTAGTTTAAGTAATAAGTGAAGTTTTCGCAATTCAATTTTTTTTATAATCATATTATATTATCTTTCCATGTAGGTATTCTTGTAAGAATTCTAGAACAGGTAATGCAGTGCATCATGTGATTAAATTTTTATAGAAAGTTTGAGGATGAATACACACATGTTCAAATTAGTATTTTAGAAGTCAATAAACATCACATGATCACCATTTCTTATGCTTACTCATAACTGGTATTAAAACAGGCAAAACTCTATACGTATTGCCACTCAGTGCAAGCCAGAGTAATAAATGGGTGCAAAAATACTTGTGCATAAAATCTCCATATAGTGCCTACTCATCCAATATCTCCAGACTAGTTTCTGGCTTGTGGCATTTGTCAGTGAGGAGCCTTGGATCTGAGAGCACAGCACCTAGATCATAGGATCTAATCCCTCCAGCAGCCACATTTTATCTCTACTTAACTATAAAACTATGAGTCTTAAATTGAAAACACTATAATATTTTAAATTCAAGCTCAGTTGCTTATATAGTCATATAGGTCTGAACTCAGTTTAGTACCTATATATGTTGGTGTCTTTGATTCTTTAATAACCATAGCCACCATGATCCTATTAGGCAGGATTAGTTTTAAGCCAATAAACATCACATGGTCACCATTTCTTATGCTTGACTTCTGGCATCTATTGATTACTCTGGCTTGCACTAAGTGGCAATATGTATAGAGAGTTTTGCTTGTTTTAATAACACTTATGAGAAAGCATAAGAAATGGTGATCATGTGATGTTTATTGGCTTAAAACCAATCCTGCCTAGTATGATAGTGGTGGCTATGGGTATTAAAAAACCAAAGACATCAAAATGTATAGGTAGTGAACTTAGTTCAGATCTATATGACTATATAACTACTGAGCATGGATTGAAAATATTATAGTGTTATCAATTTAAGACTCATAGTTTTGTAGTTAACTAGAGATAAAAGGTGACTGCTGGAGCATTGCATTAGTTCCTAAAATCTAGGTGTAGTGTTCTCAGGTCCAAGGCTTCTCACTGATGAAGGCCACAAGCCAGAAACTAGTCTGGGGATATTGGATGAGTAGGCACTAGATGGGAATTTTATGCACAAACTTTCTGGCATCCATTGATTACTTTAACTTGCACTGAGTGGCAATATGTATAGAGAATTTTGTTTATTTTAGAAGTCCTGAGATTAAGTAAAAGATATATATTTAATAATAGAACATCATAAGTCTTTCTAGCTCATATTTAATAATATAATATCATAAGTCTTATTAGCTCATATTTAATAACATCATAAGTCTTTATAATTTACTACATCTTTATAGATCATCAATGATAGATTGATAGTCATAGCCCTTATGCTGGCTCACAACAGCAAACAACAAAATAAAGAACATTATTTACACAGCCATTTAATATATTTACCTTTAGATTATTTATTAAGTAATAAATGATGATGATGATAACAATATTCCCAGTCACAAACTTTATAAACTATCTCACAACTAATACAAGTCATGTGTTTTATTCATTTATAAGTGATGAACAGTTATAACAACTCTCCATCACCCAACAGATACTCTAATGATAATAAGTTATTATGCATGGCCTCCCTAAGTAATATTATGTAGTTTTTTTAATATTTTCAATTATTTATTAAAATATTATGACACCTGTAAACTCTGTTTTTTATGATTGGAATTCAGAAGTGATGATGATGACTAAACCTTTTTCACAGAAAATAATTAACCCTAAGAAACATATAAACTTCTTTTAATTAGAAAATTAAGTTTTATTGTTGGCTATTCATCAATATACAAACAAAATTTTATATAATTAATAAAAGATTTCTTACATTCAATAATTATCGATAATAATAACTATAATCCCCCCCCCCCAATGTAATTTAAACTCAATCGTTAATAGCATATAATATACATGAATAAACAGAGCAAAACTCTCCATACAGTATTGCCACCTGTGCTAAACAGAGTAATCAATGGATGCCAGAAGGCTTGTGCATAAAATCCCTATCTAATGCCTACTCATCCAATATCCCCAGACTAGTTTCTGGCTTGTGGCCTTCATCAGTGAGGAGCTTTAGATCTGAGAGCACTGCATCTAGATCTTAGGATCTAATGCAACCCTCTAGCAAACACCTTTTATCTCTACTTAACTACAAAACTTTGAGAATGAAATTGAAAACAAAAATATATTTTCAATCTAAGCTCAATAGCTTATATAGTCATATGGGTCTGAACTCAGTTCAGCACCCATACATTTTGGTGTCTTTGGCTCTTTTACAACCATAGACACCACTATCCTATTAGGCAGGATTGGTGTTAAACCATTAATCATCATATGATCACGTCTCCTATACTAGCACATTAATTGTTGATAAACAGAGCAAAACTCTCCATTCAGTATTGCCACCTGTGCTAAACAGAGTAATCAATGGATGCCAGAAGGCTTGTGCATAAAATCCCTATCGAATGCCTACTCATCCAATATCTCCAGACTAGTTTCTGGCTTGTGGCCTTCGTCAGTGAGGAGCTTTGGATCTGAGAGCACTGCATCTAGATCTTAGGATCTAATGCAACCCTCTAGCAACCACCTTTTATCTCTACTTAACTACAAAACTTTGAAAATGAAATTGAAAACAAAAAAATATTTTCAATCTAAGCTCCAATAGCTTATATAGTCATATGGGTCTGAACTCAGTTCAGCACCCATACATTTTGGTGTCTTTGGATGAAGGCCACAAGCCAGAAACTAGTCTGGGGATATTGGATGAGTAGGCATTAGATAGGGATTTTATGCTTTAGCCTTCTGGCATCCATTGATTACTCTGTTTAGCACAAGTGGCAATACTGTATGGAGAGTTTTGCTCTGTTTATCAACAATTAATGCGCTAGTATAGGAGATATGATCATGTGATGCTTAATGGTTTAATATACATGAATGTTAATGCATTTAGTAAGTATAAAGATATCACAAATTATTGAAAATCTAGATTTCCTAAATAAGGACCCGATGCACTCACATAATATATATCACATAAAAATTTATGTACTAAACCTTAAAAAAAAATCGAAAAATAGGTAAAGAAATTTTACTTAAATTATAAAAAGGAATATTTAAGAGAAATCTGCTTCGACTTATAATCCTCATTCATCTTAATTCCTAATAAGCTAGGCTACTGATTACTTAAATTTATTTCTCACTAGATTACATTTCTATCCTTGTTTTCTCTCCAAAATTCGAGCATTCATACAGAACACTTATCCAAGCATACAGATAGTAACGTAAGTGTGTGTATTATTTCCCACCATTAATAAACCCTGTATTCAACTTTAAATATAATATGAATCACATAATATTTTCTATGATACCCGAATTCATAAACCAAAAGAAAACATTTAAAATAAAAAAAATACACATGTGAATGGGTACATGTAATGATAATAATGAAACAACAAAGAATATTGGTAAAGTCAATATTAATCATTATTGAAAAACCTGTTTTCTAAAAATTGATGCTTATTTAATACGTTGTGGGGGGGGAGAGGGAGGGAGGGGAGAGAGAGGAAGGGAGAGAGAGAGAGAGAGGGAGAGAGAGAGAGAGCGAAGAGTTTTCTTGGAATGGTTTGTGGCATCATCCAACAAAAGCATTTCAAACCTAGCCCTGCATATTTTGTAGAATCTCTTCAAGCATATATAAAAATACTGATGCTTTGGTTCTAAGAAGCAATACCACTGAACACTTAGTACTTAGTAAAAAAAAACAATCTCTCTTCCCTGAATATATATTTGCTGTTTTTATTTATGACATCACATCGCTCTTATCTGAAGGGCATATTTACAACAGTGGCAAGCACCTGGTTTACGTGTATAATGTTCTATCTATACAAATGCAATAAAATTATCTGTTCACTAGTATAGTTTCCTTTATCTTTCTTCAAAATCTATTCTTTGGGGTGGTCTAACATGATCAACAATTTTTTTTTTAATTTTAAACTGCAGACTAATGAGTGTTTTTTTGTTTTTTTTTTCTGACAGTTTTCTAACACTGAAGCTCTTTTACCTTTAGAATTCACTTTATTTTTTTCAATCTTTTTTACGCTAGATTTAGATTTTTTTTAAAGTTGAATTTTTTAGATTTTTTTTTAAAGTTGAATTTTATCTCGCTCAATCTTCTTTTTAACACTAGATTTAGATCTTTAGAACTGACCATCCCATATATCTCAGTTTTAACACTTTCAAATAATACTAAAAAAAATTGGTCTTAAATAATACATAAAAACAATCTTTTTTACACAGAAAATATGAAGTGACAAAAAAACCTTTTGATATATCTGTAAATGTTTAAATTTTAGTGTTTGTACATACACATGCATATATACACGTATCTTCTCATATATATAAAACCTGCTAACTTAGCCAAAGCACAGACAAACAAAAATGTATGTATTGAATCAATACATGATTGTTGAAAGCAGTCCAAATGATATAAAAAGTAAAAGATTATGAGTACTAAAAAGTCATAGAATAAATTAGTAATGACAACCATATAAAAAATAAAATACCATTAAGAAAGAACAACATTATAATTTATTGGATATAAATTGAAATAGAAAAATTAATAAGTAGATTTTAAAAAAAAATTACAGAGTCTACAGCTACAAACAATTATTTATATATGCTCAAAACTTTAATTATTAAATGTAAATATGTTCATATGCATAAAACTACTGAGCTAACTCATAATTATGGATACTTTAGAAATTGAAACTAAGACAATAGTTTCTCATATCCCATTAAAATTCCATTCTTAAGTAGACTGTTAAACTATTCAAAATATATACATTGTCTTCTTCATTAATAAACTATCAGGTGAGGAGAGAAAAAAAATTCCCTCTCTTTTTTTGAGTCTTTGGGGATGGTGGTGTAGGGTTTGAACTCATACCCTACAGTTTCCTCTCCTATGAAGAAAAAAAATCTGTGATTTTTTTTCAATAATGTAACCAAACAAATAGATTATACCATTTTATAATATTATAGGCAGGGTATGTACAGAATTGTAAGATACTTTCATCTTCACTGGGCAGTTATAATAGAAATCTTTTCTATGTCATACTTCACATTAATTTACATGAACATAATTGACTCCTAATTTATCTAAAAATATAGATTCTCAATACTGTGTAAAATTATCATCAGTGATAGTTGATCTTAAGTCTTCAATTTTCCCATCTAATATCATACTTTTCTCTGGTTTTATTGTAATAGGATATTTATAAAACAAATTGTCTATCTTCACATTTATATTGCAATTTATCTAAAAATATATCATCCCGATACCAAAATTAATATTATTAATTAAGGATTTCTCAATAACATATAAACTTTTCATACAATCATGTGTACTCATAACCATCTTATGACTGGCTAACTTCATATTAAGATCTTCCTGGGCATTTATATTGTATTCTCTTTCTAGGATTTGGAACTTATCTGGTTCACTGCATTCTGACCCCATTCGTCTTCCTTATCAGAATCCATATTACTTTTGGTTTTACAAAGATTAATACTACCTGTGTATTGTTGAAATAAGTGATGTCTTTCTTTCCTTTAATCAATTTAATTAACTTTGTTTTCAGGTTCCCTGACCACCAAGAACCTGCACATCCATCCTCCTTTTCCGAGAACATCTCTGCTGATTGATTTACACCTTTATGACCTTGCCTCCACTTCTTCAATTTTTTTCATATCCACTATCTAATTATCCACCTAACAATATCTTACATAGTATATGTGTAGTCACAACAAAGTTCATACTTCAAATTATGTACTCATCAACTTTTCTAGAGATCTGATAGACATCTGACAGCCAACAGAATGACTAGTGACCACAATTCTGAGACAGATAAAGAATTTAGCCACATACCATAAGTACACAATGCACCATGAACACCAAGAGAGTTATCTTAATTTAGATACTACAAGATACCATGACCCTTGATAAATTTAATGCAAAACTTTCTGCAAAGCCCAGCTCTCTTGGAGTCTTAGGGGCTGGAAAATATGCAAGCTAAGTCTTGCTTCATCAAGTCTTAGGGGCTGAAAATACTAGCTATGCAATCTTTTTTCAAGTCTTAGGGGCTGAAAATAAAGTATGCTTTGCTCATTTATGGGAGACGTAGAAGCTGGGATCATGGCAGAGATACTTTAACTGCTTCATGATAAACAATAACAAATCAGACAATGGGTTGGAGCAGTGAATAAGAGTGAACACATTTTAGACTTGCATGACAATGTTGTATCTTCAAGGCAATGACAAAACCCTCTATTCATCATCAAAACTGAAAGTACAGCCAACCAAGCTCTGGCAGTAAAGTACCCAATCCAATTTCTAAAATCATAGATTTTCTGTAGCATGAACTTTTTAAATATACATGGAATTACTATTATCTCACAGTAATACTTTATTAATAAAAAATTTAATTGAAAAAACCTTATTGCTGGTTTAAACACTAACATAAGTTACGATAGGTATAATGTCTTAGAACTGAAATATTAGACTGTTTCATGGCTGTACTCATTTACCACCATTAATCAAGAAATAAAAAACAATAAAAAACACTGCCATATAAAAGTCTAAATATGAACACAATGCCAATATAATTCTATACCAAAAAAAAATTCTCTTTTTTTTGACTACTCATCTCAATTTCACCTTTATTATGTCAACTCCCAATCTTAGTTAGATAGTATATCTCATGCTCTCAGTTGGGATGCTATTTGCAGTGGTTTGTTTGCTTTAGATCAATTACTTATAAATATGTAATTCATTTATGCCCAATTGAGGAGCCATTTTGTAGTTGAACTAGGTTTTGCCTTATCAATTGGATTACCAATCGTTATGTTGGTCACCATTTTATGACAGTAATTGGTTTAGATCAAATTATTTTGCAAACAAATAACTAATGTTCATCAAACTTTCAGTTGGTCATACCAATCTGTAACTAACCATTTTTTTACTCTCTACCCTATTTTTCTTACTTACCTAGAAACCACTAGGCTATCTGAACCTAGATAAAATACCCAGTTTGAACCTCAGTTGGTACATCATCTATAATGGTATGTAGGATTTCCATTTGTAACAGTATACCATTGCACCTATGTTGCTGGTAAATCATTCTCATTAGTCCATAATTGTGCTGAGAAATTTTTATACAAACTCGAAGACAAATTCTTATATAAACTATCAAATTCTTATACAAATTCTCATATAGATCTTATTTTATCATTTAGCCTTATGAATCTTTAGAGCTCATATGCTTATATTTAATAATATAATATCATAAGTTTTACTAGCTCCTATTTAATAATATCATATGTTTTTATAATTCACTATAGATCATCAATGGTAGTCATACCCCTTATGCTGGCTCACAAACAGCAAACAAACAAAATGAAAACAATTACTTATACAGCTATTTAATATATTTACCTCTAGATTCTATTAATTCATAAATGATGATAACGATATTCCCAGCCACATCTTTATAACTAACTCACAACTAACACAAGTCATGTGTTTTATTCATTTATAAGTGATGAACAATTATAACAACTTTCCATCACCCAATGGATACTCTAATGATAATAGGTTATTATGCATGACCTCCCTAATTAATATTATGTGGTTTTCTAATATTTTCAATTATTTATTAAAATATTATGACACCTGTAAACTCTGTTTTATATGATTGGAATTCACCAGTGATGACGATGACCAAGCTCTTTTCACAAGAAAATAATTAATTCTAAAAAATATATAAACTTCTTTTAATCAGAAAATTAAGTTTTACTATTGGTTATTCATGAATATACAAACAAAATTTTACAAAAATAATAAAAGATTAGTTACATTCAAAAAATATCGATAACAATAACTATGTATCTATATACTTCAACAAAACCAATAAATTAAAAATTAACTGTGATAAAACACAGTTGCTGAAGCTTTAAACATAAAATTATAACAATAAAGCTGAGCGCTTTTGGGGTCTTAAGCCTCCATAATCATAGCTCAATACAAAATATAAAACACTTATTCACAAGCAAAATGCGTAGCTAAAATAAGATATAAACTAAATCTAAATAAATAAATAAAATATAATATAAATAAATAAATATTATAACGTCCATATTTTAGAAATATTAAAACAAGAATCCTTTCTATTAATAGCATTGGGATTACCAGCTATAAAACAAGCTTCTTTAACCTTACGCTTCTTCTCCATACACACTAATTTTGCCTCTACTGGTTGACATAAGTATCCAGCCTCATTTTCATGTTCCACAAACACTGAATTTCCTAAAAATTTAGTTTTAGTATGATGATATAAATATTTATGCTGTGAAATTTTATTTAAAATATTGGTTTTAGTTTCACTGTAATAAATAGAACCACAATCTTTATGAGGACAAGAAACACTATAAACCACATGCTGAGTTAAATTAGATTCAATTTTAAATTTTGAATTGTTAATCAATCTATTTATATTTGGAGGTGAATGAAAAATTACTTGAAAATCTGGAGATAACTTATTAATTAACTGTTTTGCAATAGAATGAATAAATGGTAAAACTATACGAGGTTTTTCAATCTTGTCAGGTTTAAACTAAGTGTAAGTTTATATTTCAAATACGATCTTTACTATCATGAATGTGCAGAGACGATGGTTTTTTAAGAATGACAAAGAAAAATATTAAAATCAACAATTGCTTTATTTCTTAATATAAAAACCAATAATAAGAACAATATTATAATAAAAAATATATATAATGCATTGATAAATATCAGTGTTTGTTTTCTAAATTAATTTTAACTCGGATATATTATGAGTGCTGGCAGACAATGTTGAGAAGACATTTACATTAAATAAAAATAGATTGTCTTACTATTTCACAAAATAATCCTCAAATTAATATTGGGGGACAGTAATTATTATAAATGATAAATGTCTTATAGACATTCTTAAGTACTATGTTTTACTAACCAACCTCATTTACAAACAACTGAGAAATTTTCACTTTTTTTAGGTAAGCACCCAGTATAAATCAGTGCTCAGCAGGTCTAGATAATACTTTATCACATTGGTCTTACTTATTTTGGTCTCAAGATCCTTTACTGGATTCAGTTTTAGGCTTAAACATCAGAAGCGCTACTTTTCTAACATGAATATAATTATATCATTAGGCTGTTTGATATACACTAGATAATGATGGAAAATTAATACTAATAGGTATGAATGATATATAGAATCTTCTGTATAAATTTATTCCTCTACTTAAGAATAATTAACTCCACTTATCTATGAAGTTATAATATTAAAAAATCATAAGCTTTATCAATATTGGAAATTAAGTTTGATAACTACTTATATTTGTACAACCGAATTCTAAAATAAATTACATTTAATTTATTTTAATCTCAATAATCGTAATATTAAATGAAATATTATCTGTATCTGAACACAATAATATATGAGAAAAACTTTATTACATTAACAAACAAAGACAATATTAATTAACTAAGAAATTAGAAACCATATTAAAATAATCCATCGGTTTATTCACACTTCATTTCACTAATATCATCTTTTCTAAAAATAACATAAAAAGTATTCACTTCTATTTACAATGCTTATTAATCCAAGTTAATCCATCATTAACACACTCATTCATTTTAAGATTGCTTATAATTTGGCCGTTTGTTATATGTAATATTTGTTTAGAGAATCCACAATTTATTTCATTAAAATCCGTTATTTTTAATATTATTTAAATATTTAGAAAGGATAATCTTTAATAAAATTAACTTAAACATTGAACACACATCAGTAATTTATTATAAGTAGCAATTTACTTCCTTTAAATAGAAGTTATAATTTTACTTAAATATTTAGCGTTCAGTATTTCATTAATTTGAGATATAAAATTAATCCATTCACTTTTCAATCTTTAATCCATAAGATCAATAATTTTGATCACACGACTGATAAAGCAACATTTATTATCCGTAGCAAATCAATCATAATTTTTAAACCAAAATTCATTTCTTTAGCCCAAGTTTGTAAGAAGCATATTTGAATTAAAATGTCATTACAAAAATATGTTTTCTTTTATAATTGAAGACTAGATAAAATTCACATTCTTGAAGCTTATAAATATCATATCTTATAGTGAAGAAAATAATTAGTTCATAATAGTTTCTGGAAAAATATGCCAGTAACTTGTTTTAAATTAAGAAATAAAATTCTTTCAAAATATGCCAGCTATTTATCATTATTTTTCAATTGAAGAAAATCCAGCGATTTGTTAAATATTGGGACAGCGAATTCATAAGTCAATTTGTTTATTTGTATTAACAATTGACTATAATAAGTGAGTTGTTTTGACATAAAAATTAATGAATTAATTTGCTGTGATCCATTTTTCTTCTGGAATGATGAGGAAAAGTAAGATATTAGCAAAGACATCTCCAAGCTATAGGCTCAGCATGCCATCGTAAAGATAAAACAAAATGGCTATTTAAAATTTTGGACCAATTTAGTTCGTATATGCACTGAAAACTTATAGAGAACTGTCTGAAATTTCCCAGTTTAATTTTTTATACTTGTTTTCACATAACGTTTGGATGACATAATATTATCCATCATGCATTGGGGAGATTCTTCCATTGTAAGTGAAATATTGGAAGAGGTTGTGTTTGCCATGCCAAATATTAGAGTTAAGATGTTTTTAAACAAAGACAGTCAAAACTTACATTTTTGGGTTTTAAGAAAAAATTATTTTACAAATATTTTTATTCAAAATAAATAAATCATAACTATAAAGTTCTCAGATATTTATTCTAAACAACTTTAAATTGTCTTTTAATTAATAATTTATTAAATAATTATTTTTAGCAAACTAAATTAATCTTGGTTAAATAAAAAATGTAATCAATTAATTTTTATTACCCTTAAATATGGAAAAGCATTTGCACCCACACACACAATATATAAAATGTAATGACTATTTATTTTACATATGATTAAAATATAATGCTGTATTTATAATCCTGTTATATATATATATATTAGTTGTGTATAGCATTACTTTTGATTTATACAATAAAATTTTATCTTTTAATAAGAATAGCAATGAAAGGTACATATTTTCCTCATAGAATTTAGAGATCAATAAAAAATATCAGCCTGTAAAGCTATTCAAAATACTTTATATTTTTAACTTTTTTTTTATATAAATGTTGAAGTGAGAGACTATTGAAATATGATAATGATTATGCTCTATGCTTTACAATCAATGAAAGTGATGAATGAAGTAGCTTAACTACAAAAATTAAATTAATTAAGGCAACCCCCCCCCTTTTTTTTTTTTACAAATTTTTAAATTTAAAATTTTTTACAGTGATACTGTATTGTCACAGTATATATTGAACCATTTTACATACATATGGTTCAAATATATTGACATTTGATAATATTTAAAAGCTAAAAAAAGTAAAATTTAAAAAACTTTTAAAAGACACAATTTAATTTTCTTTTTTAGTTAGTATAATTTATTTTTTAAATAATGTACAAAGAAAGTTGTTTTTGCTTCATATTTAAATATTTAATTTAATTAAAATTAAAATTGGAAGGAATAAAAAAGACATGCAGATTACTAATCCAGATAAATAAAAGAAAGAAATTTCAAACATAAAAGATTACTATCAGAAAAACCGTTTTAACTAATTAAAAAGATGGTGGAGATATTTTATAAAAATGAAACTTTGTAACTAAAAAATAGTTATAATTGTACAAGATTACAAAACATGCATGATGATAAAACAAAAGATATTGTATGCACAGAAATCTAAAAACTGATCACGAGTATAAAAAGATTAACTCCGATCAGTGTCTTGTTATGTCTTTTCCTTAACTAGCAGTTGCCATTGTGTCTAGGATAGAGAAAATGTCCTATACCAGACTACTCATATGTAGGAATATCACTATTCATATGCTGAAATAAATTGTTATACAGGAGAAGGACCAGAGCATTTTTTGTGGACACCTTTTGTCATAGAGGTCACTCCAAGAAACTTTCAAGTCTAATCTTAGGACAAACCAAGCACAATTAAAAACCAACAGCCACAAGCTCATTCATCCCCAATACATGTATGCTACCTGAATCTATACTTACCAATAAGAGATTATTCATTCCTGATTTGTGATTAAATTGTTTACAAACTAATCTAAACTATAAGTTTATAATATACTATTTATAGAGACCTTCCTTGATTTATTGTAGACATTTTATCCATGGATTGCTTTCTAAAGAGGTAACTAAAGGAAATGAACTGTTTTAATTATTCAACAATAATATCTGGATTAATGTGATTATTTTTTCAAATTTTAGTTAATAATTTATGGTTTAAATATTTTAATTTGTTACAATAAGATATTTACCTTTAATATAACTCTTTCATTTGTGCATTCTTAATTTTAGTTGTTTATTTTACTAATAAGTTTTAAATGTATAAATACCGTTGCCACTATGTTTAATAGTTAAGCCAGGTGAAAATTCTACAAAAAAATACATATAAAATATTAAAATGACAAGAAATCAAAATCGTGATTTTTTAGTTCTATGCTTCTTAATTTATGGTATGCAATGCAGTGAACATTAGTTGGTTAATAATGCTGGCACCCTTTTTCAAATAAATAAAAAACTGATGACACTGGCAATGGTAATTCAAATCTAATAATTATTAGGCCAGTTAATCAGGAAATATAGCTATGTTCTCGAGGTACTCAGACTCATAAGATCGGAATATATTTTACTTTTCATAGCTTGATTAACTTGCACTTATAGTGTGTAAAATAAAGCCCTAATCATAAACTGAAAATGTAAAAAATGTTATAATATATACATATATAGCTAAAACACCAAAACTAAAAATTAAATATTGCCTGCTGTATTAGTAATGATAAATAAAATAGAATATCATATAACATTCCAATACTAGCCAAAAATAAAATATTATTAAAATTCTTCCATCTTTGGATTAATCTATTTGATGATAAAGGATGTTGATTTGAAGTGAATGATGGGAGGGTTTTTGTTTTGTGTGTGTGTGTATATATATATATATATATATATATATATATATCATCAATCATTATCAATCCACTGCAGGATGAAGGTCTATCCAAGTTCAATCCATCTTTTCCTATCTTTAGCTTCTGTTTTCCACATCACCCCTGCACATTTTCTTATTTCATCCATCCATCTCACATGTGGTCTCTTTCTGGTTCTTTTACAATCTCTTGGAATCCAGTTTAAAATTTCAATTGTCCATCTATTATCATCTCTTCTAGCAATATGTCCAGCCCAACTCAACTTCAGTCTTTTAATTTTTTCAATGAGGTCAGTAACACCTGTTTGTTCTCTTACACATACATTGCGTTTTCGATCTCTTCTTGTTACTCCCAACGTGCATCTCTCCATACTTCTTTGAGTGGTTTGAAGTCTCTGTATTGCTCTTCTATTAAGTGTCCAAGTCTCAGATCCATAAGTAAGAACTGGCAAAACACATTTATTAAAAACCTTTCTTTTCAAACACATAGGCATATTTCCTTTTAGTATCAAGTTATTTCTACCAAAATCACTCCAACCAAGTTTAATTCTATGATTAATTTCATCCATTATGTTTCCATCTGTATTAATAATTTGACCAAGGTATTTGTAACTGTTAACTTCTTCTAACTCATCATAATCAAGCTTTATATTCATATTTTGAGACAATCTATTAAACATTACTTTAATCTTTTTAACATTTATCTTTAGTCCTACTTTCATCTGAGAACTCCTGCAACAATTTCTGTAGCTGTAAAGCATTATTTGCAAAAACAACTACATCATCTGCAAAATCGAAATGACTTAAATAATCTCCATTTACTTTCACTCCTTTAGCTTTCCATTTTAATCCACAATATATTTTTTGCAACACTGCTGTAAAAAGTTTTGGAGATATGGAGTCACCTTGTCTTACACCTTTTTCAATGTTGATTTTCCTACTATCATTATGTAATCTAATTGTTGCTGTTGCATTTTTATAAATATTTTTTAAAATATGACAATATCCTGGATCTACACCTTGATGATCCAATGGTTTGATCACTGAAGAAATGTTTATAGAATCAAATGCCTTTTCATAATCCACAAATCCTAAGCATAATGGCAACTCATATTCATTTGTCCATTCTATAACTTCTCTCAATACTTGGATATGATCTACTGTACTAAAACCACTTTTAAATCCAGCTTGTTCTCTTGGTTGGTGGAAATCCAGGGTTTTCTGTAGACGAGTTGTAATTATCCTAATAAAAATTTTGAATAAAACTGACAAAAAACTGATAAGTCTGTAATTTCTAATATCTTCTTTATCACCTTTTTTAAATATTAATATTAACACTGCATTCTTTCAATCATCTGGTACATCTTTATCATTTAGACATTTGTTATATAACTTTGCTAAATTTTTTTCTATTTCTTCACCTGCTTCTTTTAATATATCAATTATAATTCCATCATTACCTGAAGCCTTCCCTTTCTTCATAAATTTAATTGCATATCTCACTTCATCATTCAAAATTCTGGGTAATTCAGAAGATATAATGCCATCTCTCTGTTTAGTAATAATGCCATCTTTTTTTCTTATTGCAGATATAAATTTCCTACCAATACCAAAATGTTGTTTTACAGTCTTTAGACTTTTATTCTCTTCTACAGCTTTCCTTGCTAGTTCACAATTATACTTTCTTATATCATTTTCAACTCTTTTCCTTTTCATATGCCATAGCATCAGCCGGGATGCAAACCCACAACCATCTGCAACCATCTACTTTTTTGCAAGGCGGTTGCGATGACCTCTCAGAACTATTTTCTGCACCATTTTACAAAATTCAAGATATTCAATCTTTTTTAATGCATCATTGTTGTATATCCTCATATTACTTCTTTTTTTCATAAATTCTTTAGTCTCAGTAGAAATTTTATTGGTCAATTGCTGCTTTTTTCTACTAGCTATCTTTATTGCAGTTTTTAAAAGTGTATCAGTTATTTTCCTATTAATGTCATTTAAATCTGAATCATGTTCAAAATCTACTAATACTTGAAATCGATTTGTAAGTTCTAATTTAAATTCATTAGAATGTTTCTAAAGATTAGGAATATCAACTGTAAATATTGTTTTTCTTAATAATTTTCGTCTCCCTAGTTTTGCATTATCGATGATCACTTCCTGTGTTAAATTTATTAAGAACATTACAATCTTGAAATATGTATTTTCTGTTAGTCAAAATATAATCCAATTCTGCTGTACCTTCATTTGGATGGTTCCATGTCCATTTCCTTTTAACATTTTTTTCAAAAAAAGAATTCATAATATAAAGTTTTTCTGCAAACTCCACAAGTCTATGTCCTCTCTCATTTCTATTACCATAGCCAAAATTACCTACAGCATTTTCATCTTTCATTTGTTTACCAATTATAGCATTAAATTCTCCCATAACAATTTTAAAATGTTGTTTACTCTGATCAAAAGCCTTTTGTACATCCATATAAAAATATTTTATAACTTCATCTCTATGAGAATTTGTTGGGGCATAAACCTGAATTATCTGCATTTGGTATCTGCTATTAAGTTGTACAACTAATCTTGCCACTCGGTCCGATGCACCATCAATCTCCACAATATTGTTCTTCCACTTTTTATTTGTAATGAATCCTACTCCACTTGTTTCAGTATTTGTGCCTTTATAATAGAATATATGTCCACTTTTTAAATCAATTGGTTCTTCACCTTTTCTTCTAACTTCACAATGTCCAATAATGTACCATTTAATATAAGACAGTTCTTCTTCCAATTCTTGCAATCTTCCTTTACTTGAAAGTGATCTGCAGTTGTAAGTACCTAAATAAAAAGTCATCATCAAATGGCAGACTGAGTCTGCAATCAGGGGATTCTTAGCACACTCCGCCTTCAGCCACCAACCACTGCCTTGGTTGGTGACTTTACAGCCTCCTGGGAATAAGGGACATGATTTATTTTTGTCTGTCATGATTGTATATATTGGAAAAATATTCTTAAACTCGGAGGTAAAAAGCCAATAAACTCACCACACTGGCTAATGCATGTTGGTGAGCAACCCATCAATGTTCATATACTATATGAATAATCACATAGTAATAACAGCTGCAATGGCAAGAAGGTATGGAATGGTCATTAGGAATTTTCCCTGCTCAGTTTTTTTAAGGCCTCCAAAAGGAATCAAAGGCATCTCCTTTCAGCAGCTAATAGCAAACTCCTTTCTGCACACACACACACACACACATATATATATATATATATATATATATATATATATAGTGTTTCTTGTTGAATTTCACTTGCCATTTGTTAATTGATGAAACTATGATCATGGACTAATATTAATAAAGTTATATTATTTGACTAGTATTGTAATGTTATATGATTTTTGATTTTATTATATATATATACACAGATGGCGTTCTACCAAAAACACCGATCAAGCGTATGTTTTGTTTACATAAACGTCAGAGTAGTATTCACTATCTGTAACTATAATTCCACTTTCAGATCATGATTTCAAGCTATTTGCTATCATCAGTGAAAGACAGGAATAAAAAAACTAGATCTAAACACAAACTCTGAGCGTTTATGAAACAATTTCTATTCAGCTTGCAAGCGTGAATTTTTTAGACACGTAATGTCTTCAAACTCAGCATAGCAAACCAGATAGCTATATGGGTCTGATATCAGTTCAGAATCACCACATAGTAGAAGCCTCTGCAATCTATATCATTGCAAGAAAGACCTCAAAGGTACATTTATGAAAAACAAAAATGCAAGTTAAAATACTTGCTAACGCTTGTATTTATGTCCACAGATGGCGTTCTACCAAAAACACCGATCAAGCGTATGTTTTGTTTACATAAACGTCAGAGTAGTATTCACTATCTCTAACTATAATTCCACTTTCAGATCATGATTTCAAGCTATTTGCTATCATCAGTGAAAGACAGGAATAAAGAAACTAGATCTAAACACAAACTCTGAGCGTTTATGAAACAATTTCTATTCAGCTTGCAAGCGTGAATACTACTCTGACGTTTATGTAAACAAAACATACGCTTGATCGGTGTTTTTGGTAGAACGCCATCTGTGGACATAAATACAAGCGTTAGCAAGTTTTTTAACTTGCATTTTTGTTTTTCATAAATGTACCTTTGAGGTCTTTCTTGCAATGATATAGATTGCAGAGGCTTCTACTATGTGGTGATGCTGAACTGATATCAGACCCATATAGCTATCTGGTTTGCTATGCTGAGTTTGAAGACATTATGTGTCTAAAAAATTCACGCTTGCAAGCTGAATAGAAATTGTTTCATAAACGCTCAGAGTTTGTGTTTAGATCTAGTTTCTTTATTCCTGTCTTTCACTGATGATAGCAAATAGCTTGAAATCATGATCTGAAAGTGGAATTATAGTTACAGATAGTGAATACTACTCTGACGTTTATGTAAACAAAACATACGCTTGATCGGTGTTTTTGGTAGAATGCCATCTGTGGACATAAATACAAGCGTTAGCAAGTTTTTTAACTTGCATTTTTGTTTTTCATATATATATAATTTTATTTGAAATACTCTGACTTTAATATATTATTTAATTTATAAAAATGTGAATTGATTATATGTCCACTAACTCATATGGCATTTTATAAAAGCATCAACATTATTGCAAAAGTATTATGATTTTTATGTAAACATCTCAATGGTGTTGCATTTAGGCTAAAGTAGTTTCGTCAAAAAAATTGATAATTAAAAATTTTCATAAAATTTATTTAAATTTTCGGAGATATAAATTATTAAAATCTGATTAACATATTTAAGACTTTAATTATATATTTATAATTTTTTAAGACATATCAAGTTGCCAATTTTGATTGAAAGTGAAGCAAAGATAATTTCAGATCTGTCTGAGCTGGTCAATCTCTAAGTTGAGAATCACTGAAAAGACATTTCTTATTTACATCAATGTATAGTATTTTAAGTAAGAATCAAATCCTTGAAGTAGCTTTATGCAGTCAACACAGCATAAAAGTTTAGTCACTCATAGTTGCAGAATCTCCATGTTAAAAGTTATAATAAGCACTGTCTTTTTGGTTTCACACAGATTTTGACACTATTAACTACTGAAAATGTCAGTTTTTAGTTTTCCATGGCTGCAGTTAATACTAGTCAGTTAAATGCTATTTTTCTTCTTTCTATTAGCAATGCATCAGCATCAAAATAAGAGAAAACTAAGAATGAATAAATAACATTTTATGTGTACATTTTATATAGTTTTCTCAAAAATCAACGTCAATTAAAATTTTGACCATGATTTTAAGAGTTATTTAAAATATAAAATAAAACATATTCCATAGAAATTCAAATCAACTTTATCTGACAGACAGAAATATTATAAAAAAACCATAATTACTTTAAGTACATTGACATTTTTTAATCAAAAGAGCTTTATTGATTTCATTTAGAATTTGGATTTACATTTTTACATCTTATGTTTTACAAAGATTAATTAATGAATTTGCTAAATGTATATGGGTACATCTATGGTAATCATGAGTTTGAAACCACAGTGGACTTCATCATCCCTGGATTAATTGTTTGAATTTACATTCTTAGTTCATATGTCATAGAAAACTTAACTCATGATTCTATCAAGTATATATCAATAAATTAATAATAATGACAAAGAGATTTAAACCACAATTGCAACAAAAATCCCACCTCATCCCAGAGGCATCTGTGGCTAATATTCACAATAACTTAGTTTGATGTGTATCTTTGAGACATCGTTTTCATACTTGAAAACAATTATTGAGCAGTAATTTTCAGAATAATCTAGGTTCTTAGCCTTTGAATTGCTCAAATGCCTGAATGTTCAAACTGAAAGTATTGGTGAAAAAGCTTGCCCATATGTCACCCGTGGCTGGTACTAGTAATATGCCAACTATCCAGGCTTTTCTCTGCATTGATGTGGACCAACATGTCCCATGAGGAGTAATTGCATGCCATAGAGTTCCTTCTATAACTACCTTTCCTCTAATTAAGATTCTAAAATAATACTGCTGCATTTCACATTTAATTTCTTTATCTGTTATTCTCTTAGAGATGATGAGATGAAGCCACACTTCATATTGGTTCTTCCATCATCTACCCTTACATTTGTCACAAATGATATAGCTTCTATCTTTATCAAAGTAAACACTCCTTTTTATCATGACTTCATCATTAAAATCTGTTGTTTCTAGATTGACCTGTAATATTTCAAGATTGTCAGTTTCACTATCATCAGTTTATGATTACCTGATTTTAACTACTTTTCCTTAATTTTCGAATTACATTGATCATTTTCTGCACAACTTTTATCTGAATCCAAGCTTGCATCTGAAAGAAACAAGGATGGGGAGCTTTTAGATTCTTTTTCCCACTTTATTGATTTCCTTTTGTATTTGGGACTCAACAAAGCAGACTCTTCAGATTATGACAAAACAGCTTAAGTACCAGGAGAAATCAGTCTGGTTTCTTGAGTTCCCAGATTTGAACTTAGAGTCACTGAAGTTTCTGTTAAATTGGTTTTGTCTGATACAAGAGGTTAGTTGTTTGAGGTTGTGTATATTTTGGAGTTTGCAAATCTGGAATCTTGTTAAGTTCTGAGTGATCTAACATAAGTAGGTCATTCAATTGTGATTGTTGTGCATCTTTATTAGAGTGTAAAGTAGTGTGCTTGATCATTGAAGCTGTTTCGTCACATTTGTGGAATTTTGATCATCTAAGATTGCAATGATTGCATAACTTTCCAGGTCAATCTTTCATCAAATGCATATGCAATGAAAAAAAACACTGTGGTGGTATGCCCCGAAATGAAATTATCAGCAAGGCAGATTCATCACAGTGAATTGTAGAAATAGCCAATGGAAATGTTTCTTTGGTTAGAGCAATTGAAAAAATGGCAGAGTTGGTTATTTCAGGCATTTGAGCTCTTCTTTCAAGGATATAATTAAATCTTGTGTATGTGCCATAGGGTTTTAGCAGTTTCTGTAAACCAGCCTTTCCAAAATTCAAGTAACAGTTTCTGATATGGCCAGACAATATGATCAATCTGTTCATATCAACTCTAACCACAATCAAGCCATTCACGAATTTCAGGTAATTTTGCACAATTTGCTTTTGAAATAAGTCATGACATTCAATTATGATGTACCTATTGTTAGAGTGCTGGAGTAATTTGTGTATATGTATCCACAAATTCTTATCTGTAATCACTTTGCATAAATCATCAGTTGGAAATGTAAATAGGTTTTTTTGATTATTTGTAAGTGCAAGGATAGTTTTCTCACTATGACAGTTCAAAAATGACTTATGTAACTGATCAAGAATGATAACATTAAAATCTAAGATTAAATTATTGATTTCAGACTGATTCAGGCTTGTACAAAGCATACCCTCTTTTAATATCTTATTATACAGCTCTTCTATTTCATCTCCATCAAATAAATTAAATAAATCACTATCTGTATAATATTTATTCATAGGCTGCAAACTTGGTTTGTTGAATGAAGATTGGACTATTTAACATAGGATGTTTTGAGCACCTTGTTCTCATTTATAATATGTTATGTAGATGGAGAAGCAGCATCATTGCAAGTTTCTTTGTTAGTAATATTGAGGTTTAAGCATTGTATCTTAATATTATTTTGGTCAATCTCTTCTTTAAGATTTCTAACATTATTAACATTATCTTTTTGACTTTCTGGAAATTCTTCTATTTTAATGATTTCTTCACCTATTTCAGATCTAATAGAATTTTCTTCACAATAAAAATCATTGGGCTTTGTAGGAGATTTATTGCGTTTAAAATCTTTTTGATTAATAATTTTAGGATGACTTTTGGAATTTTTATTTCTTACTGTAGCTTCCATAGGACTTCTATCATTAATAACATTATTAACATTACTTTTATTAACAAAGCTATTGTTATTTTTTAATGATGTCTGTAGAAGCTTTATTTTTTGTAGAAAAGGGTTCATATTTAAAATTAATATTTATTAGAGAAATATCTTCATTAGGATTTACTTTTTCATTTAAAAAAGTAAGTAGAAAAAATTCCTTACCATCTATTATGAGTGAACTTGACCTTTGATTAGCATTATCCATGGAATCCATATTATTTGCTGACTCATAGTGGCTTACAGTTGCATCTTTGAAATACTCAGAGTTAAGATTACTATCAGAATTCATCTTTTGTACTAACATTAGTAGAGGCTAAAATAAATTAAAACCTTTTGGTTATGTGAAGATAACCCAGTAATTTTGAACATTAATCACTAAGAATAACAGCCAGAAAAGGAAGAACTTTCCAGCCATGTGCCCTCTAGCGGTATTTTTTATAGATTGACATTTTTAAAGCAGTGAAGTTGAAAAATGATAAAAAATATGATATGGATTTTACACTTAGCTTATAGAGATGAATAAAATGAAAAATAAAATTGGAAATTTAAAAGTATTTCTATTTCATGCAATTTCATTTTAAACACTATATTTCTATAGGCTTAAATATATACAAACCTTTATAATAAATTACACGATGAATTTTAGCTGACTTTACTACTATTATGTCTGTGCTAATTTTATGATGTTTATAAAATTCATTATGCATGGAGTTATACTGCATCAATATATATATATATAATATTGCTAGTAAAAAATATATAAACATTTCTGCAGTTCCAGAATTTTAATGCATTCTTTGTATTTTAGTTGCTTGATATATTATAATATTAATTCATATATACATAAAAGTGTGAGCTAATATTCACATAATATATAGTTACACTATTATATATAATTATAATATTATTCACAGAGAAATTATGTCCATGGCGGATACTATGATAACACTTTATGATGTAATTTTAATAAAGCTGTAACAACTATCCATTTAGGTTCATAATGATTAAAATCATATATTTCCAGCACAACATATTTAAAATGAATAGAATACTATATATATATTGTAACGTTTTTCGTATTACTAAGCCACTATACGCCTCAAATTTATATTTGAGCGTGAGTTGATCAAGCTGTATCAAAAGAAAAAAGAAAGTTGTATTTCTATTCTCAACACAGCTATTTTTCCTGATCAACTTCAGCCTAGAACTATTACCGAGTACAATCATGAGCAGAACCAGTTTTTAATTTCTACTTGAGGGCGCCAGAGTCATTAGACCCACTGAGACTGCGTCAAACATATTGTAGCCCGTAAGGTAATAATTATACGATCTGAGTTAACATTCTCGTTAAGAAGAAGATATCCCCATTATTTCTTAATTACGGAAATTAAATCCATCAAAAAAAAATAATTTGTATACCGATCTAAGTTAAATAACTAAAGGTAAAACTTAAATAGAATAGCATTAATTTTATACATGTACAATGAAAGTGAAGTTAATAATAAAGATTTATTCTAACTCGTCAAGCATTCAATATTTATGATTAAGACAAAATTATAATGTTGGAAAAGATTGTGCATATGAATTCAATAATTTGATTCAAATATTGGAGTAATAATTATTTAGTCTTATTTTCCGTAGTAACAGTTTGGTTCATTTCTCAGTTCGCAAATCTTCTGATCCAAGAAAAATTTATGGGATAACATTTCCATTCAACTCACTATTCATAAAGCTTTATGTAAAAAAATTATGGCCATTTACTTACTGGTAAGTTGACATTAAGTAGGTCATCGATCTTCCCGACGTACAATTCAGTTAGTGGGTAGTCCGCAGTAGTTGTTTTTCTTTTAGTTTTATTTCCGAATCTCCGATCTAATTTAGGTAGCCAGATGATGATCTAGGTGACTTTTTTCGAGAGAAAGTGTCGGCAAACGATAGAGTTCTACTCACTCATGGCGAGCGATTTCAGTTCGTATCTAAGTGGACACATTTTATTAAAAAAATACGAGGCACTTCAAATTGCTCAGCACTATTGGAACAATAAGAGAAAAAAGACCCCTTTTCAAATCTGTCAGCTCCTTTTATACTCCTAGATTCTTTTTAGAAGCTCTGCGCACGTTCTTTTTTTTTTCTTTGTTCTACTTTATAAACTTCTACATTATTCTCCTTTTCTTATTACAAAGTCTGTTTTTCCGTTAAAAATTTCTGCCATTTTTAATTACTATCAGAAAGTTGTTTCTGATAGCAATCTTTCACCTTTTGAAATTTTCTTTCACTATTTGAATCAATGATTCAATATGCACTTTCCAAAAAAAGAAAAATTAAACTTTCACTGTACGTTTTTTTTTTTTTTAAAACATTATGTTACAAAAAAAAATAAAGATTGTGTTCGCTCTCCTTTCTTTTTTTTATAATACCTAATATTAAAAAGTAATTTGTACCGTATATATAAATAAATGGTACAATATATATATATATATATATAAATCAAAAAAGCAAGTCATATATAATGTGACATTAATTTTTATAAGCTTGTATTTACAAAAATGTAATACAGATTAGTATACCAATAGCTCAAACAACCTCTTAATTGATAAGTGCAGTAAGAGAAAATATTTAAAATCTCTATCTGGAACATTCATATCTCCAGAATAATTGGTTTCAAACTTATAGCTCACCTCAGTGAAGAGCTAGAATATTCAGACCCTAGATCTAAAATATCAACTCAAAACCCAGCACTTATTTCATATGTAATATTTAAGTAGAAACTCTGAAGTTTTCGGACATGAAAATGTCTTTTACTCCTATCTAACTTAAATAGCTATATAGGACTGAACCAAATTCAGATATACCATATATTACTAGCCTCAGCATAGCCAAAGCCTTATAGGTAAAATTATAATAATCAAAAAAGCAAGTCAGTTAAGCACTTATCAATTAAGAGCTTATTTGAGCTATTGGTATGCTTTCTGTATTACATTTTTGTAAATATAAGCTTATAAAAGTAATGTCACATTATATATAACTTGCTTTTTTGATTATTATCATTTTACCTTTAAGGCTTTGGCTATGCTGAGGCTATTAATATATGATTGATCTGCATTTGATACAGTCCCATATAGCTATTTAAGTTAGATAGCTGGAGTAAAAGACATTTTCATGTCTGAAAACTTCAGAGTTTCTACTTAAATATTATGTATGAAATAAGTGCTGGGTTTTGAGTTGATATTTTGGATCTAGTGTCTGAATATTCTAATTCTACATTGAAGTGAGCCATAAGCTTGAAACCAATTGGCCTGGAGATAGGAATGTTCTGGATAGAATATTTTTTCTTACTGCACTTATAAATTAAGAACTTGTTTGAGCTATTGGTACACTCTCTGTACTATATATATATGAAAAACAAAAAACAAGTTAAAAACTTGCTAATGCTTGTATTTATGTCAACAGATGGTGTTCCACCAAAAACATCATCAAGCATATGTTTACATAAATGTCAGAGCAAGCATTCACTATCTCTAACTTTAATTCCACTTTCAGATCATGATTTCAAGCTATTTTCTATCTTCAGTGAAAGACAGGAATAAGAAATTAGATCTAAACACAAACTCTGAGCGTTTATGAAACAGATTCTATTCAGCTTGCAAGTGTCTTCAAAGTCAGCATAGCAAGCCAGATAGCTATATGGGTCTGATCTCAGTTCAGCAACACCACATAGTAGAAGCCTCTGCAATATATATCATTGCTAGAAAGACCTCAAAGGTACATTTATGAAAAACAAAAAACAAGTTAAAAACTTGCTAACGCTTGTATTTATGTCAACAGATGGTGTTCTACCAAAAACACTGTCAAGCGTATGTTTACATAAATGTCAGAGCAAGAATTCACTATCTCTAACTTTAATTCCACTTTCAGATCATGATTTCAAGCTATTTGCTATCTTCAGTGAAAGACAGGAATAAGAAACTAGATCTAAACACAAACTCTGAGCGTTTATGAAACAGTTTCTATTCAGCTTGCAAGCATGAATATTTTAGACACATAATGTCTTGCAAGCTGAATAGAAACTGTTTCATAAATGCTCAGAGTTTGTGTTTAGATCTAGTTTCTTCTTCCTGTCTTTCACTGAAGATAGCAAATAGCTTGAAATCATGATCTGAAAGTGGAATTAAAGTTAGAGATAGTGAATGCTTGCTCTGACGTTTATATAAACATATGCTTGATGGTATTTTTGGTAGAATGCCATCTGTTGACATAAATACAAGTGTTAGCAAGTTTTTAACTTGTTTTTTGTTTTTCATAAATGTATCTTTGAGGTCTTTTTAGCAATGATATATATTGCAGAGGCTTCTACTATGTGGTGATGCTAAACTGAGATCAGACCCATATAGCTATCTGGCTTGCTATGCTGACTTTGAAGACATTAGTGTCTAAAAGATTCACGCTTGCAAGCTGAATAGAAACTGTTTCATAAATGATCAGAGTTTGTGTTTAGATCTAGTTTCTTATTCCTGTCTTTCACTGAATATAGAAAATAGCTTGAAATCATGATCTGAAAGTGGAATTAAAGTTAGAGATAGTGAATGTTTGCTCTGATGTTTATGTAAACATACGCTTGATGGTGTTTTTGGTAGAATGCCATCTTTTGACATATATATATTGTGACCTTCTGAATGGGCACAAGTAATTAAGCTGTGTTACATCAGTAATGAATAACTGCATTGTACTAAAAAAAATGAAATCGCCTTAAAATTTTAAAATTTTTTTGTTAATGGTCCAAAAACTCATATGTGGACCAACTGTGCATTTTGGTTAGCAATTTTTCAAGCATTTATTGTTGTTATTATATTTTGATAGCATTTAATACAAGGAAGGGGGGGGGATTATTCCAGAAAGTGTTATGTTAGTAGTTGGATTGATGCAAAGTTTGTTTTATTTATTTATAAGATAGTGTTGGTGTTTGTTGAATGGTTTTCTGATTTATTATTCATTGACACCCATTTATTTACTAATATTATAGTCAGTTGTAACCCATAGACATATTAGGTATGTTTTAGTTAGAATAATTTAATATTCACATAGCAGCGTATATGTATGAATGTATCATTATCTCATTTTCATTTCATATCCTAATTACAACAAACAATATTAAACTTACAATAAAACATTTAAATTACAATAATTATCTTTAATAATTTTGCAAAAATATATTTTCTTTAATGATTAATGGATATTTGAATTAGTAAATTATTTGACCAATTTAAATAAATATTATAAACCTTTTTATTTAATAGTTGATTGATGTTCATTTGTTTCAAAGTTATAAAAAAGAAAAAGTTCATTTTTTTTTGTTTTATTTGACTTGATTTAATTGTGAAGGTCAAAATATTTTTTTTTTTGAAAAGATTTCTTGAATATTAATTAATTGATTAAGTGTTAAAAAGAAAAAAAATGTGGGAGTAGAGCTTCGGATGATCAGGTGACCTTTTTGATTAGTGGGGGAGATTTTTTTTTAAACTGAGAGTTAATAATAAAAAAAAAAATTTTTGTAATTTCAACAAGTGTACTTTTTATTTTCTGTTGCTATCGAATATATCTCTTCCAAAACAGTTTAAAGGGAAACTCTAAAACAGCCTTTTCATGAAACTCATTACCGGACCTTCAGACGTATAAGCTTTATAAGGGAATGGCTGAATAGAAATATAAAGGTATCAATCTCTCCTCCTTTGTCTAATTAAAACATTTAAATTAACACTTTCACTTTTGTTTAAAGATGTGTTTTTCTGATACTAAACTTCCATTATTTCATTTACTTTTATTTATCTCAGTTAAGAAGAATGTCAAAATGCAAGAACTTTATAATTTTTTAAATACTATGTGTGATGTCTATAATGTTTCTTCATCATGGGAATATATGCAGACTCTTTTAACAAAATTTACTGTGATAAGCTCTCTGTTTGACTTATATTTTACTTATATAAAAGTGAAGTTAAAATTTAAAAGAATACGTGTACTTGATTATGTGTTTGATATTTAATAATTGTTGTGGAATGCTAATTTTATATTTTATTTTATGCTTAGAGAATAATATGTGTTTTATTAAAGAAACATAGATATGACTTACCCAGAATAATTAATTACTATTACTTACCAAATATGGATGTCTAAATCGAATAGAAAGACTTTAATATTACATATTTTTGTTCTCTTTGATATACGGATATATGTGTTAATGTTTAAGAAAATACAAGTTGCTTGTGGACAATTATCAGCAATTTATTAAAGTTAATAATGCAAATACCAACCTATAAATTATGAAAGTGAATATTTTCTGCAGAAAAATATGTTAAGTTATCATTGAATTAAATATCTGACGTGCTTAAAAATAAATAACAGAATATAACAATAATAGCTGAAACTGTCTTTCCACATATTTATTATTATAAATATTTATCGTTATATGTGATATATAAGTAAACTCTATTCGCTTATGGCTAAAGGACATTGGATGTTTACCAAATTAATTGTGAATTATAACTGTTTTGTCCTACAAGAACTTATTCTATGTTTCATATTCATATTTAAACACACACTCATTTTGGAATTTATCTCCGGATCATTTATTAAGCTTGAAAAGGAACTTTGCAAGTGAATATATTTTTTTTCTCAAGTTTAAAAGAAGATTGACTTTATTTTTTTTTATTTATTGTTAATAGTATATATATCATAGATAGTTAGTGTTGTATGTATTTACTATTATATGTTTATTTAATTTGCGAGCCTCGAGGACTTCTCAGGGTAGCAAATCCACAAATGATGAATATGCTGGTAAAATCTTATTGCTTAAGTGCGATTTGTTTTCTTTTATTTGAAAGTGAAACATATATATTTTGGGTATATTATTAAAGATGGTTCAATCTTATATATCTTTCTTTATCTCGAAGTGGGAATTCATTTCAAGAGTAGCTAGAAAATAGAAAAATAAAAAAAAGAAAGAATATTGTGTTAGAGGTAATAAAGCTCAATTTATTAAGTTATTGCTATTTAAAGTATAAAAAGAACTCGTTAATAATAATTATTATTATTTAAATTTGAAATGACTGATTGTCTTATTTAAGCTAAAGGTTATATTTTAATATGTTATTTATCTGTCGTAACTTTCGTATATTATATAACTTAGAATTGTTTCTCATACTCTTATTTATGCATTTGTGTGTCTATTTTGTGCAATTATTATATTTACTTAATAAACATTTGGTTTTATAGCTATTTCTCAATATAAATTTCGGATGTTGTCATATCCTAAAGAGTTGAAGGGATGATTGATTTATCTGTGTGTATTTATCTGCCAGCATATAATGCTAGATATGTAGAAGAGCTGTGAAAAAGGAAATTATTCTTGATACGTTATATGTTTGTAGGGATGAAAGATTTTTCCCCTTAGTATATCTTTAAGTATTTTGCCATGAATGGAGCCTATTTTAGATTGCATATGTACGTATTATGAAATGATGTTTATGAAGTCAAGTGACATTTTCCCATTGTTTGTTTGGTGATGAGAAAAATTCCACCAATAGTGTATTTCAGATTTAGATAAGTTATTGTTGATATATTAGTTAAAGAGTTTATTTGCTCCTCATGTGCTGGACTCCTCTTGAACGTATAGTTTGTATTATCATAAAATATAGCTCTGTGTAATTCAGTCATTGTTTGGATAAATAGTTAATTTAAATTCTTTATTGAATATTAGAATAGATATAGTGTTCTATTTGCTGGTAGGTTTATGACATTGTCCGAAATTAAATAATTATTTAATAATTCCTGAATAAATTAATAATGTATAGAAAATATTGTTTTCTGTTATTATTGCATGGGATGTAACACACATGCATAATTTAAATAATATCGAGGATATAAAGGTATAATATTGCCAAGTTTATATATCTGAAAATAAACATTATACAGTATATCATGTTGAATTTACTATAAGTCAAAAATCATCAAATCATCCGTATGATTAGTATTTGTTTCTATTTTATTTTGTATGCCTGAAATTGTAGGTATTTAAAGTGATTATTTAATTAAGATTATTTAAAGTTGCTCTCTTGATAGACAAATGTATTAATTTGTTTTATTCCAACGATTGATAGTATATCCTCTCCAAAAGTGTATATTGTGCCCAATAATATAATGTATGATTTATTTAGTGTTGTAATTTGATAACAATTATTTAGATAGCCTGGATATTCAAAGTCAGAATATTAAGGTATAATTTGTTAGATAATTTACATTTATAAATATGTCAATAATAAATTGTGTAATATGTAATGGGGATAATCCTAAATTTCAGTTAATAAATTTGCTTGTAAATTTTAAAAATAAGACAAAAGTCTTATTCTGATGTTAATTACTTTTAACTTAACCTTAAATGTAAATAAAAGCTTTGTTTATTATTTAAAACTGTGTCTCTGGTTGTTCTTATATGCATTCGAATTCTGGTTTCCACACCTCCATATTTCATACATCTATTACAAAATTAAATATATTATTTTATGGCTTTGATATTAAATATGCTAAGATCTGATAATATTGTTTCCTAGATCCAAACATTACATGAGATATTTTACCACATGATTAACTTATAAAAGTGTTCCCTAGTTAAAGTATTATTTGGATGATGATGTGAGATTAAAAGATACCCTGTCTCCTTCACTATCTAATCGCTAGTACAGTAAACATTATTCAATTTATTTCATTATATCTTATTATAATTTAGAGTTATGAATTACTGGCTATTATAGTTCTCTAGTCTAACTATGTTATAGATTCCCTGAGATCTGATTTGTATATTCCTAGATCAACATTGATTCAACTTTTTAGATTAAAATGTACTGAACAATAGAGTTATTTAGTGTTGTGCTTTTCTATTCTGTCAGAGTTATATTGAGCTATTATAGAGTGTAACTGGATGATGGAAGAGATCAAATTGAAATTATATTTTGTTAGATGGAATAAATAAAATTCTCTAGCCTGTATCATTTGGTTAATTAATAAATAGGTTTATATTTCATTTGATAGCTTATAGTATTTCTTCCTTCATTTATTTATATTCTCTATATGTTATGAACTTTCTGTAACCCCCCACTGAGTGAAGCTGTAAGATAAACATAAGTAAAAGAGTCTCAGCATTAATTATGAATCAGAGAAATGATAGATCGTTCTATTCATTAATAGAACTGGCACCCTGGGCATTTGCTCATATAATGTACATGAGTGGTGATGTGTGAGTAGGTTACAATATATATATATATATATATATATATATATATATATATATATATATATATATATATATATATATATATATATATATATTGTAACAGTCAGGGTGTATTGGAATCTTACCATATCTGCTATACAAGGGTGCCACCAGACCATTGGAACCTGGAAAATTTATATAATAGGCAGATACTTACTGTTAAGATCCATTTTTTATTTTATAAATATGACCGAAATGCCCCAGTCACTAGCTCATGAAGCAGCAGAGATACTATATATTTTAATTTTAAAGAAATAAAGATAATAAAATATAAGAATAAGCGTTTACAGATTAACAATACACAGAAACATTTAATTTGCACATATATAAAATTCAGAATTATTTATTTTAGTATAACTTTTACTTTAGAATTTAATTTAATTTACATTTTAACTTTTTATTTTAGAAGTTTGCACAGATGAATTAATTAATATTTTATTAGTGTGTCGAGTATGGATAGACTACATAGATTGCACTTGAAAAATAAAATATTCTATATCTCTCATTTAACTATAGGCCAAATTTTACAGTCAAACTAACGCCAATTTATCTGATATATCGATGTATTCAATGCAGCATGAATACAACAGCACAATACCATACTGTCAGAAATGTACATCTGAACAGCATGGTTATTTAGAAGAAATGTCCCTCATCCAGTACAGAAATGCTACGTCTGTCTGGTGAGAACAGTACAAAAGAAAAACTCCATAGGAAGGGATTGTGGTCCTTTTTGCTGACTTACAATCCCATTCCATAGGTTAAATGGGTGATCCATGGAGCAGGGAATACCATCTGTTTCCGATAGTCAATAAGAAATAGGCTTATTTTGCCCAAGTGAGACATATAATATGATCCTGTATGTAACGGACGGATCTTCATACTACATTTAATAATTATACCAACATGTCCAATCCATTAACCCAATCTAACTGTGAAACAAATAACCTGAGATTAACCCTCACTTAAACTAACACAACTTTATGAATCTATGCAGCCATCCACACCCAACTTAAATTTAACATGATTTAAAAGTTTTAGCTTAATAAAAAAAAATCATAATAAACACTCAAAAGAAAAATAATGAATTAATGGAAATGATTTAAAAATACATATAATAAAAATAATTATTAATGATTTAATTTGGTCAGATAGGAATTCATATTTCTATTTAAATATTGAAAATCCTTATATTTAAAGTTCATGAATTATATATATAGTTCTTACAGTTTAAAAGTCCATCCTTAATAGTTGCTTGTGATTTGGATCCCATGTTGTTTCTAATTCCCATGTCATCCTGGGGAGACCAGTGTGCCATTAGCCATTCTGTTGGTAGTTATCTGGTGGTCCTTTACTCTAGCTGGTATAGTTCTTTGCAGAATTTTATTGCAGGACCCTGATGTCCTGGGGTTCGCAATATAGGAAAATGATATTTGATTAATTTTTTTTGGAAAAACTTAAGGGATTGAAAGTGCATCTTTCAATCCCTTCTCCTTAACCTCTCCTGAAACTCAAAACTGCAAACTCAGACTGAAAACTGACTTTTATTTCAAATATTTTTGTTTTTATATCAAAGCTCTGGTTTAACTGAACATGATGTTATGATAATGATTCTTTCACTATGGTCTGCTTCCTGAGGGATTTTATTGGTTATTCTGTTCTTATTGGTTTTATCTCCTATCTGACCTTTTTGAGATGCCCAAAGACTAGTTTACTTAGACTAATTAAAAATTATCATTTCTATTTTTAGCCTTTTACACAATAGAAATAATTTAATTTTGTACATTCTTAAAGATATATTTTTATCTTAAAATCTTTTAAGTTTTTTCTTAAAATTTAGTTTTGAAATATTTTTTTTCTTTTTTTAATAAAGTTTCTTTTAATATTTTTCCATCTGTGCGATTTTATATATATACCAGTTTAGAAGACTTTTAATTTTTAATTTTTAAAAACAAATTTTTATTTGCGAACTTTTTATTTTTAATTTTATTTATTAGAATAATGTAACAGCATGTGTGCCTGTTACAATATATATGCTCGTTATAATATATATATATATATATATATATATATATATATATATATATATATATATATATAAATCCTTTATAATGAAACATGTTTTGTTGTATTCCTATATTTTTATGCATATTTTACATGCAATAATATTTATCTATTTTTCTAAAAATATATTTTCAGATTATGTTCGTTCTTGTTGGTGGGTTAAATATAAAAATGAAAATTATCCATTAGGCATTCAGTGTAAGAATAATGATGACTGTCCTAAAAATATTAATTGTGATAATTCTCATTCAAGTTCCCCCACTTATTGTGTGACAACAATTCAAAACTGCAGTTAAGCATCTATATGTAGATTGTGTTAAAGTTTAATAAAAAATATTAAAATAATGTTTTGAATAATATTTTGGTGTGCTTTGTAAAGTAAATAATATTTAATTTATTGATTTTTTATGTTTATGGTTTACATAAATACCTTATAACTTTTAATTCCTTCCTCTATTTTTATATATATGTATGTGTGTATATATTGTAATGATGAGATATGTACAGCAATCAAAGCTCATCTCAAGAAACAAGCAATGATCAGGAATTCATATGTATGTGGGTAACATCTACATAAACATTACCACAGACAATGGAAAGTCAAACCTCATTATTGTCAGGATGATTTTCACATGATTACAGATCCGATAACATATATACCCTTTTCTCTTATATTCTTCTGAGGTCAGAAAGATACACAAGACTCTTAAGAACTAAAATACTTATTGTGGTAAACAAGACACAAATACGAGAGATAATGAGTATGTACATTTATTAATAACATATATAAAAACAAATAACAATCAGCCCTTAAGCTATTAACAATCTCAACCTGTAACCAAGGCAACCTCTTTTAACAATAAAGGTAGTCTAATATATTTATATAGACACTAAAGATTACCTTGACTACAAGTTGAGATTGTTGATAGTTTAAGGTTTGATTGTCATTATCTACATTTATTTGGTTCTACTACCTTAATAAAAACAAAATATAAACAAAGCAAAAAAAAAAAATATCTGCAAATACATTTTCTTAATTAGATTATTATGTTAAGGACCAGATTTAAATCTAAAGTATTATATTGTGTTCTCTTATGCCAATGAATCAAATGCCTATTTATTAAAGATCTACAACAAGTTAACCAACTACACTCTTGATGTACAACCTGTGTAGAACTCAGATGAATTAATGTATTCATGTATTCTAATAACCTTCAGGGTGGATGTTTTATAGTGGCCAAGTCTTCATTAAATCATAATCAAAGAATAATTTAGCTGGGAGCATTTATTTTATGTATTAGAACCACAATTATCTTAAATAATAATTGCGAATAATTTGAGCTTATTATCTTTCCATATAATTTACACCATGGATACTCTACTTTAGGCCCTAAAAATATTTCAGCAAAATAATTTATGGTGGGTCTATGTCCTACTAATAAAATAAATTTACTCAATGATGAACAATATATATAAATGATGAAGCACACCCAACATGGCATGACCACACCTGGAAAACTCATCACATAAATTATTCATATAAAACAGGAAAGGATGTCTACTTATATAACTAGTATGTAAATATAGTACCAATATAAGGCAGGAAAAGTTCATCTACATCAATAATTATTATACAGAAAATGGAAAACCTAGCAATGGAAACTCAGTTATTCAAGGTTGAATATTATGGTTATAATGATTTCTAGCATAAATGGTTAATTTCTGATGTTGCACAAGTGGACTGATATTATATCACTCGATGCATCTAAGACATTTTTGGCATGATTATTTCCAATATCCACAGCATAATAGATTCGATTAATCACTGTCTGATTAATATTCATCCTATTGTATTAATACAAACTATTTTTTATAGTATTGCACAGATATAAGGTGGCTCAAGAGGAGTCTGTCATATATATATATATATATATATAACAAAAATTTAAACTATAAATAAAACATTGGTGTCAAATATACTTATTTTAGCCAGCATATATTTTAAATGATATATATAAATTATTATTTTTGGGAATAAATTGTGTATTATTTTGCATTACAATCCGATATTTTGACATTCTAGCAACTGCCATTATACACAGTTTATTCCCAAAAATAATAATTTATCTACATCATACAAACATGAAAACATTAAATAATATATATATATATATTGGAGCCTTTCTATTTTGCTACATTATTCTATGGGTGTGAATAATAGTCACTTTTCATAAAAATTTAAAATTTTATACAATAGTTAATATATGAAATAGAATAAACTAAATTGTTTCTTAATATTAAAGTTCAGTTAGTTTATTTTTAAGCAATATAATTTAATTAAATTAATAAAGTTGAGATATAAAATGCTATTTATTGTCAAATAAAAGTGTGTAATTATTAAGATCATATAACCTAATGTTAAAACAATAATCAGAGTGATTAAAGTTAATATTTTGTAATGATTAACAGTCTAATTTAAAATATTTATTTTAATTATTATCTTAAATTTTTTAAATAATTATGAAATAATTGCAAAATGAAATGTGTGTTAATCTATATGCACACACATTTATGCAACAATTAATTTTTACTTCCTTGTCCTTAAGTTGATTTATTACTTGTGTAAAATAAATATTGCATTTTAAAATTTATTGTATCAATTTTATAACAGTATGAAAAATAATTAAGTTGAAATAAAAAGTGCTTTTTATTAAAGGATGTATTTAAATATAGTATTAAAATAAAATTAAAAAAATATATTATTTAATAATATTTATTATTAAATTATTTTAAAAAACTAGACAGAAATAATTAGTATGTAAATTTTAGCAAGTGTCTGATTTTAATTGACCAATTATGAATTGTTAGATTATTTCTATAAATACAGGTGAGTAGAGAGAAAAATCAAGAAAATTTTGGAGACAAATCAAGAAATTTTAATAGGAATAGAACTGTATTCCTTGTAATTTTTAAGTCTAAGTTTAAATTTATTTTAAAATTTTATTATTTTGTCTTTTTAAAGTAGTAACAGTAACTTCTAAAACTATGGAAAATATTTTAAACAATTTAGATACTTATTTTAATATAGAATAAAAAAAAAATCTTCCTCATCTGTTATATACAAGACAACTAAAAAGCTATGATAATTGAAGGAAAAAGTATATTTCAGATGATAAAAATGCCTTTAATTAAAGAACCTTGCCAAATATCAAATTGTTTTGACCACAGAACAATGTGAGGAATTGATATTTATACATGTTCGTATGTTGCATGATAGAGGAAATGTTTATTTAACTTTAACAAGTAGCAGTAATAAAATAGACTTTTATTCAGAAATCCTATTTATATTCTTATTTAAAATTTATGAGAGTCTTTAGCAGAGCATTAATAATTTTAAGAAGAAAAGATAATGCTAATTTTGTAATGAAAATGTATTTTCTTACTGTTATTCTGCTAATGTAGTAATTGATGAATGTTTTAATATAATAAATGTGTACTATCTAAAAGTAGAACTCTAGAATTTTATAATGTTTTTATCAAGAATTATGAAAGTTATTAGAATGCTGAATGTGTATCATTTTAAGAAGAATTCTAAAAGTTTACAAGTCTACTATTAACATTGTTGGAATTATTAACATATTTAATATGAAATATGCATGTATAATTGCTTAAACAAATACGTCAAAAGAATAGGTTATGCATAATTAGTTTAAATATAGGAAATTGAAGAGCAGGGCTTAACATAGGAATGAAAGTGAGAAAAACACACACATTAATTAAATGTAATTTGCTTTTATGACATGTCAGTAGTGAACATTTTGAATGAGCATTTATAGAATATGTTTTTTCTAATATTAGTTTAAGCCAGCTTATTTTAAAATATCAAAAATGACAAACTTGTATATTAAATTTATTTGGTTATGCATACATAAAATTTAGTATTAATTCTATATTTAATTAATATAATAATAGAGTTAATTGTATAATTAATGGATTTGATTTAAGAAAAGAAAAGAAAGAAGAATAGTATTAATAAAATATAATTCTATATCTTAATTGGTTTCAGAGTTATTATTAAAATATTGTTATGTTTTTCTTGTCTTGATTCTATCGTTTTAAATGATCATCATCAGCACTCGCAAATATTAAGCAAGCGCTCGCAAAATGTTAGGCAAGCTAGAATATTGATTTACATTTAAATATTTAATGATTATGCTTGATAATAACCAAATTTTAATAATTATAGGTTAATAATAGAAAGCTAAAATTATGTTGTGCCCATGAGTTTTGATCATTCTCATCAAGGATGGAGATCATATTATTGATTAAAACACCGTTTAAACATAGTACTGTACATGAGTTATGATCACCATCATCATTGAATAAATTATAATCATTAAATCCAATGTTTGACATAATTAATATGTTTAGTAAATAGGGGTTTATAGAAAGTTGAATATCACGTGGTGAAATGTGTGATGATCAGTCATCATCACTGGTATTATTGAATCCTAGTTTAACTATAAAAGTATTTTGAGTAAATAACCATAAACGTATATAAATGCAAGTGAATGTTATATTTAAATCCCACTTTAACATGCGATGATTTTAAAAAGTGCCTATATGCTTATAAAGATAAATTTATTGTTGTGAATTCATTATAAAGCTATGGCTGGTATCATCATCATCATTATTGTCATCATCATCATCATCATCAATATATTATGATATTTAATTAAGTTAAGTAACTAGTTTTATGGCCATCCACTTAAGTAATGGTCTTCACTATGTTTGTTTGGAAGCCATTAATGAGAATATTTTTGCATCTGTTCATCAATATACTTAAAAATGAGCTAGTAATATCTATAAGAGTTCTTGATATATAAATTTTGGTGATATTGGGATCTTATAATTTTATTGACATAGATAAAATATAAGAAGGTCATTTTTTTTTGTTTAATTAGTCATCTAAACCATGTGTAGTAAAAATGTACCAAATAAGTTTGAACTCATTACACTATACGCAGATAGTATTTATCTAGATTTAAATCAATCTAGTGGCACCCGTGGAAAACGCAAGCAATTAACTAAGCTGAATAAAAGTGAAATAGTCCCTTTCCAACTTAATAACTTAACTTTATATGATTTTTTTAAATAAGTTATTATAACCAGAACCAGTGTGTGCATGTGACCATGAATGGTCTTATATATTTGGAAAGAAGAATAGGAATGATTCTTTGTTATAAGAACCTATTATTGGAGATAAGCGAAATGCACTCCATGGATTTCACAGTAATTTTGTTCAGTTGTTATATCTAATGTAGGTTTAGCTGATGACAATGGCTAATATATTTTATTGATCAAATGATTCCCCAATGTCGAAATATTTTAAATCTTTAATGATGACAGTTTTGATTTTCATTTTGTTATTTTATGTGTTGAGAAATGAGATAAGTTATTTATTTCATTATTAGCGTGACAGAAGTAATGTTTAGGATAGTTGCAAACGGGCTATAATGTTATATTTAATTAATTACACACAGACACCCAAATAGAGCATGATAAGCGTATGTTCTTATTTATATGTTAGCGTCATTCTTATTTAATTATAAATTGTATTTTAGCTAACATAGTAAATTCCTTTCGCATTTAATTTTATTCGGTTACAAATGATGAACCGCTGAAGCATATTCTGTTTAGTGTTTAGTTATTGAATTATAGCAACTATCATTTTATAACTCATCAATATATATAGATTATAATCGGTTATAAAGCAACAGCTTTTTTTTTCATTATTACAATATTATTTGTTCTGTTACAAATTTTATTATTTATTCTTACTGTTACAAATGGCGCAGATTATAAACACATCATATTTTAATTAATAAATATTTTTTATTTTTGTTACAAATGGTTATTATTATTTCTGTTACAATATATATATATATAATGAACCTGGTCTTCATATGCTTGCCATGTTTATGGGGTTTTAACCTTATATATTAAACAAATAATGGTTTGCTACACGCATATAGGGGCATGTGTGAAATTATTTTCCTATAAACATAAATATGGTTAATAATTTTTGTATGACCAAATCGTGATCTCATACAAATAATAAATTAATAATTTGATCGGAAAACATGACTATCTTTCCTGGTCATCCAAGCTCTAAATATTAAAAATATACGTTCCTGCAAAAAATATTATGTTTAACACAGTGCATAGTACCAGCTTTTACATATGAGACAGCTTTTATTTTTCAGGCACCAGCATCAATAATTTATTCCATTAACAGACTGTCTCAGTGTCAATTAACTCATTCACCCCTCCTCCATTTTTGACTATATAGATTTGGAATCTATTCCCCAGCTAAGTATCTCAAGATAATTAAATGTATCAAGTTATTCCTAGTACAAAAAGTCTATTGAATTCTAATTTTTTTTAAACAACCATTTAATAAAATACACAACAAATTAATATACTTATAATTTATTTACCTTCGCACTACCTTCTGGCATACTAAGAATATATATATATATCATGAATTAGTAGCAATGATATAAATACATAATCGCACATTATTTAGTTGTATTAGTTAAAATAAATAAAGTTTTTCAAGAAAGTTTATTATTACATTCTATTTAGTTCATTTTCGGTCAGTATATTTTATAATATATATTTCTTACATCTTACCACTGCTTTTTCTATTATGTGGCAGTCTATAATGTAACCATGAGCATGGATTTAAGGTTGCATCTTTACCATTATTTCATCCATGATTTATTTCAGAAATTAATTTGACTAGAAGATTGTTTTCATACTTAATATGATAAAGACATGACAGCTTAGCTTAAAGCATTGCTTTAGCAGTGGGATTCAGAAGAAGGTATTAATGAATGTATATAAGATCTATCTAGCCATGCATTTGGGTGATTTCTCTGATGTAGGTAAAAGCTTATGCATGGTAAATCATTTTGGTCTTTAGTATCATGGCACTGGAATTCTTGTAAAGCAGCTTCACTTTGCATTGGTTTTAGCTTTTCTATAGATTTCTATCTACTTCCATAAAAACACACACACACACTGTCTTAAAAGTCCTAGGATCAATTTCTATGTCTCATGTCATATCTACTTTGCCTGTGCTTCATCATATCTTTTCTTTCTTTATTTCTGTGGGCATTTCATCCCATGTACTTATTATTTAAAATAAGTATTTTCTTGTTTTTAAGTAAATGATAACATTGAATAGATATTTTTTACATCTATTTCAAAGATAGTAGATATTTCTGATTGCACAATAACATACTCTTAACAGCATAATATAAATGTGCACTTTACAAAAAATACATACCATTAAAACATTTGTATATATATATTTCTCTAATATGATTAAAACTAAATTCATTTTCTAATTATATTTTTTCTTATGATCCAACATACCTACCAGCCATCTTTAATTAAAAGAAAAACTGGCTTGTTAGATAAGATATCCTTTTTCTAATTATAGGTAATCAGGAAACTCTTAATCTATATCTTGCAGTTAAATATTCATTTTTTTTCTTTTGGTGGTCAAATGAAGAGATTTGATAATTGTCACTAAAATACAATATTGAAAGGTAATTGCATTTATTTTATTGCTCTGTACATGTTTAAGTGCATTTTTTTAACAATTCCCAATTCCCTTTCTAATGTTGATACATATTGTACAAGTTAATGATGCAATACATCTCATCTCCAGTTAAATGGTCAATCAAAATAGGGTTAAATTGGCCAATTTTGTTCTCAATCCATTTCTTTTAAACTTTTAATAATAAATTATTTTATGTTTTTATTGTCACACTCAACATGTTTAATGGTCTTGCAAACTGACTATAAAAAGTCTAGTCTGAGATATTGTGCACTTAAACTACTTAGCATCTATTCAAACTGAATTTGTCATTTCTTTTTTTTTTAATATAGATTTTTTTGGTCATAATTGGTTTTACTTTGCAATTATTATACACTCATATATATTATGTTTTTTTTTCTTTCTGTAATCGCATATCAAAAAGTTCAAGGGGCAAATCCAAAACTGTAACCATTATAGCCATCTTATATTAGTTACTAATGCTATCTTTTTATAGCTAGTTGATTGTTTTGGGGAGGGATAACTCAACTAATCTTGTTGCTGGTTGCTCCAAGTTCTCCAGTTGTCATCTAGACTATTTTCTGGTGAACAGTCTCTGTTTATAAAACTTTAACCTGGCTGATTAAAATTACTTCCTGTTCTGCTGATCACTTGTATTATCTCCACATTGATGTGGATCTCCTTTGCTTTTTGTATACCAATGGAAGGAATTCTCCCCTTTGATCCAACTTTAAGGCATTTATTTGTTGATCATGCTTTCTAGAAGTGAATTTATTGAAGGGTTTGAATTTTGACTCTTCATTACCAGCTTCATTGCTGTCAAAGGTACTGAGTAAACCTGCTATCTGCTCAATGATTTTATACTCTGTGCTACCAACAGATGTTCCATCATACTTGGAAAGCTATACCTTATGATCGTATAATTTAGTTCTCAGACACTGGACACACTAGTAAGGCCTGAATGTTAGCTACTTGTCTTCTAAAGACTGGTCTAAGTGTAACTTACCTGATCAACTTATTTGCTATGAAACTGATGTTTATACCCTCTTGATAGTCCTCATTGCAATAGTATTTTATTAACACTTGCTTACACTGCCTTAAACTATTGCATTTCTCAAATAAGTTTCCCAGTTTGCTTGAGATGCACCTTGAAAGTGGCTAAGTGCTATAGCTAGCGTAATCTTCTCTGCTATAAAATTGATTTCACAGTGTCACTCCAGACTACCTAGTGATTTATGAATGATTCTCCAGTGTGACCAAAAAAATTTCTTATTAACAAAGACTGATTCATCACACTGAATGTGCATTCTTGTTTGTACAGATTTATTTTCACCTTTCTGCCCTCATCCTGGGTTTTTACTTGGCAATTCATTGATCCATTGTGCTAGGCTATCTACCTCTTCTTGCACCTTTATGATCACTTCTTTATTTTTATGGCACATTTCTTCTGGCAATTTTATATTGCTAAAGCTATTAATATATGGTGTATCTAAACTTGGTTCCATCTCATATGGCTATTTAAGTTAGATAGCTGGATTGGAAGACATATGGATGTCTGAAAATTTCAGATTTTCTACATAATAGTTATCCATTATATAAAGTGCTGGGCTTGGCCTGGTATTTTAAATATAATGCTTGAATATGCTTGAATATCCTATCATCTTACTGAGGAAGCTAGAAGCAGAAAATGATCTGTCATTGGTAATAGTCTGAAAAGCTTGTTAAGAGCTATTTGCAAGCTCATTATATAACAAAATAATATCTATTCAAGAGCTAAAAGGGTAGTTTGCTTCTCATCTTGGTTGCACCAAGGTTATCATTTATTGATACATAAAAGTAGTGCTCTTATGTACACAGCAATTATATAACTAAATATTAAATTTTTATAAATGGTAAAAATATAACTTTTTAAGATTCTATTAACTATTTCCCTAAAGACTTGATGTTTACCTTTCTATTAATTTTATTACTATGTATAATATTACTTCATACTGATAATTTGCTCAATATTATTTGAACTCTATCACACTATTGCTTCAAGGTGGCATACTATACCTCAATCTATCATGCAAATATAAGTGCACACATAACATATTTATATGAATGAAAATGAGATTTCTAGACAGGGCTTAAAACCAAAGGGCAACACATCATATTATATGTATCAACTATAATAAAGCAACTTTATTACCAACAGTAATGTTACAAACTTTTATTATAATTTCAGTTTTTTTATGAAGAGTCAAAGATAAAATATTTGTGCAAAATACATTAACATAAGTCATAATATGTAAAATATAATTAGGCAGATATAACTAGAATTTTTAACATCAGTAATTCATAACTATGATATGTCTGCCTGCATTGGAGTGCATGCAAAAATATAAGTGTATATAAAATACTATTATGTTAATACCTATTAATTGGATAACTCTCATATTCTATGAGAACCACTGGATGTTTTCCTCAAAAGAATCAAAATAATTCCATCCCTTTAGATCACTGTTTTACCACTATCTTTATTTGTAATAGCAAACAATTTATAAAATAATATACATTTTCCTGTACAGCTTTTATTGATTTTTTAATTTAAAAAAAAACGGAAGAGGTCAGTATCTTACAGATATTCAGCAATATCAATCGTTTTTATTCTATTGAGCTTGAATGAAATGTTTTTTTAAATAGATATTTATTTATTCCTGATAATAGTCCTTATGAAACAGACCATAAAACATCATCACCTGTCAAAGTTGACATAGTGTTAAAATGTTCAAATATTTTAATAATTATAAAGGAAATATCAGATTTTAAAGCAGAATTTGATAAAGTTACCACAAATCCTCATTAAGAGTGTTTGATGACAATTACTTCTCCTATTCTTATTTACAATTACTATTTAGAAAATGCAAATAAGATTTTTTAGAATATTATTCATTTATAAAATAAAATTAAAAAGAAATCAAGTCCAATTTATTGAGTTTTAGTATAAAATAAAGATTTTATAGTAAAATAAAAGGTTGAACATTTTCAAAAATTTTCACCAGGTATAACAATACGGCAGAATTTGAAACAGTTTAGTCATTTTGTCAATTGCTTTACATTCATTTTTTTTTCAATTCAAATTTATAACACTCTACATATAAGTTTTGATATATATATATAACTCTAACAATATATTGTACCGGTTGAAACCCACCACCACCGCAAGTCAAATCGGATTCAAACTCAGCTGAACCAAAACTGAATTCAAACCCAACTCAACAGCTCAGATAGCAGAAATCGACGGCACAGTGCTATGCGCCAAGAACTAGCTCAACGGTTGGTGAGGACTAGAGACCCTTTTACAGACACGGATATCTAATAATTAATTACTTTGAATACTTTTTAAATCGAATCATATGTATGTTCGGGTTGCCAACACAGACAGCGAGTATTAACATTTAAATAATTATAAAAAGAATGATGAACTAAGAAACCAAGTATGTTAGAAAATATTTAATAATAATAATAATTTGTTTTGTTCAATAAAATATAGATTGCATTAGTTACCTCTAGTCTTTAAAAGAATTTATAAATATAATAAGAGTGGCGGTCCTTATCATATGCCAACAAGTATTACACAACATGGGATTCTATGTCTATGCCCCCAATGAGAAATATAAAGGCAGATAAAGGTATTCATTAAGAACGGAAATGATTGTTCTAATTTTATTACGGTGGAATGTGAGATTTATTTTCACATTCGGAAATCTATTCATGAAGAGCAAAACGTATTTTAAGGCATAACTTTAATCTTGATTTGAAAACTGATTTAAACTAAATTTATTTGAGAATTGGTTTGACTTTAATTTAAATCACTTCATCACGAATTATGAGCATGGAGCGGGTTTTACCGGGACAAAGATGCAACGGTACTGACGAATTACAAGGCAGAGAGTAAAATTGAAAGATGATCGCTAGTCGATGATCGAAGTCCTATGGCGGCTTGCATTTGGCAAGTCTTACGCCCTTTGACTAATGAATAGGAAAGGAAGTACTTTCTTCCTCGAGAAATTTAAATAAGAGAATATGATCACCGACCAGCCTAACGGAGCGGAAGATGGCCCTACATCAGCAACGTTTGATGATGATGACTTGATAGTCATCGTTGAAAAATAAAACCCATGTAGAATGCTCTACATGATGACTTGACCAATTAATTAAAGTCAAACGAGCTTTTATCGAACTATTTTAAAACATTTATAAACTATATTAATTATGCCCTAATATCGTGCCCTTCCTGAATATTAATATAAAATAACAAAAGTGGAATTAAAATACATTTAACCCTTTATCGACCCTTTTTGCAATAAAAACATTTAAGGTTATATTCGAATAAATATATATTAGTGGAACAAGAAATCAATATTTTAACATTTTGTGAGTATATAAACACTTGTAACTTAGGAGCTGGGGACATAGGTGAAAAACGGAGCTAATAATTTATTATTAGCCAATTATAAAAATAGTAAACGTGTAATATTTTCTTTCAACTCGATGATTAATAGAACTTATAAATTTAGTTCTAATGGGCGAGAATAACTACTTAAAATTTATATTATATTATTTGCATGAGGCAAATGGAACAAAGGAGCTCATCGAGTTGAAAGATTATTGGCATATAATTTTAAATAGCATTAATAAATCACACGATAAATACATATTTTAAGGCATAACTTTAATTTTGATTTGAAAACTGATTTAAACTAAATATATTTGAGAATTGGTTCGACTTTAATTTAAATCACTTCATCACGAATTACGAGCACGGAGCGGGTTTTACCGGGACAAAGATGCAACGGTACTGACGAATTACAAGGCAGAGAGTAAAATTGAAAGATGATCGCTAGTCGATGATCGAAGTCCTATGGCGGCTTGCATTTGGCAAGTCTTACGCCCTTTGACTAATGAATCGGAAAGGAAGTACTTTCTTTCTCGAGAAATTTAAATAAGAGAATATGATCACTGACCAGCCTAACGGAGTGGAAGATGGCCCTACGTCAGCAACGTTTGATGATGATGACTTGATAGTCATCGTTGAAAAATAAAACCCATATAGAATGCTCTACGTGATGACTTGACCAATTAATTAAAGTCAAACGAGCTTTTATCGAACTATTTTAAAACATTTATAAACTATATTAATTATGCCCTAATATCTTGATCTTCCGGAATCTTAATACAAAATAACAAAAGTTGAATTAAAATATATTTAACCCTTTATCGACCCTTTTGCAAAAACATTTTAAATATATATATATATATGGATAAATAAATCAATATTAGTGAAGCAAGAAATAACATTTTAACATTACGTGAGTATATAAACACTTGTAACTTAGGAGCTGGGGACATAGGTGAAAAACGGAGCTAATAATTTATTATTAGCTAATTATAAAAATAGTAAACGTATAATATTTTCTTTCGACTCGATGATTAATAGAACTTATAAATTTAGTTCTAATAGGCGAGAATAACTATTTAAAATTTATATTATATTATTTGCGTGAGGCAAATGGAACCAAGGAGCTCATCGAGTCAAAAAATTATTGGCATATAATTTTAAATACGACATTAATAAAGCACACATATATATATATATATATTAAATGAACCTCCAAGTAAGAAAAGAAAAAGTTTAAAGACTAGAGATTTAAAGAATTACGAGATAGATTTACAGTAGCATGAATAAAAGGTTTTATAAAAATTGTTACATTAAAGAATAAAGAGCTCTTAAATAGGAGGTTAGTAAAATAAAGTTCGAACTGGCCAGAAAGTTTAACGTTCATTATAGAAATATATTACCCCTTCCGCTGGTCCTTAAGTTACATCTCCAAGTTGTTGAAAATGTAGGCATCATTGGTTGACTACTGGAACAGTATTTTAGTAACTTTCATAATTTTAGCAGAATGATGGGTCCGGAAAAAGGTTCAGCAGCTCCATTGAAGATTTCTCAGGACTTTAGGAACCATAGCCAGATTCCTGATGTTCTAGCCCTCTATCATGATGAAATACAATTTTTATACGCACATAGTTCACTGCACTACTCTACAACAAAGCTTGCCTTTTTTTTTCTTCCTGACTTTTCAGGGCTATATATATTGTTCACTGATGCCTCCGGCTAGCGCTCATTTTATTATCAATGTGTTTTTTTTATAATTAGTTGTTTTCAGATACATTCCTTCGATAAGGCTTTCAAACTAATTTTTGAATTCCTTTCCTAATTAGAAAATGAATTCTTAAAATCTGAAATGATTTTAATTAGAAATTGAATTCTTATCTTTTTTAATTAATAAAACTTTACTGTTGTTTTTGAGAATTTGAAAGCCTATGGAAGGAATGTAGCTTTTAATCACAAAACTTTACAAATTATTTAAAGGTGAAAAAAACAAGTATTCCCGATGCAATGAAACTTTCGAACAATTATATATATTTAATATTTACAAATATATATACGCACAATCCATGCAATTTAATATATATAAATTCATGAATATTTTATCATGAATTTATTTAGAGAATTGATCAATTTTAAACTAAACTAATTAATTTTGCTACACATTTGAAATAAGTTATCATTATGGAAATTAGCGTGGATTGAACGTATAAAGCCCCATTGCATCGGAAATTTAAGGTTAGTATTAGGGTAAATAACATGAAGCTAGGATCGAACTCAGATCCGACTGCTTCAATATTAATGTAAATGGTAAATAATTTATTCTTTTAATTGGCAACAATAAATAAACCTATAGGAAACCTTTTTTACAATTTTGAAAACTAAATTAAAATAGACTAAACTTTAAATATTTAAAAATGATTTAATCATAATTATAAAATGTGCATTAATTATGAATGACATTCAAATATATAAATGACAATAAATAATATATAACATTTCTTCATTCAAATATCGTTGTTTAAATTTCAAACAGTTTATATTAAAAGTTTACATGGTATTTTTACACACAAATAGAGATGTCATTGATGGAGTATTTAATTTTAATTTAGATTTAAATAAGCTTATAATTATCAATATAAAATATTCCAGAATTATTAATTTTAAAGCTCTAACATCTAATCTAATTGTTGACTACAATTCCTTAATTCCTTATTAAAATTTTTAAATTGCACTATAACAATTATTGCTGATGATTATTTTTGTATATAATTCCATTATTCTATTTGTCAAGTTGCTGTATAATCACAATCTTTTGTTTCTAATTCATTGTGGATTCATTTTGTCAATAAACTTGGCACAGATATTTAGGCATGGATGTTATTCTTCCATTCTAGTAAAATTCACATACAATATTTCAATTAGAGCCATTTTCTAGCACACAATAAATGATTTTTTTTAAAAAAAATTATCAGTTTTTTTAATACACAATGGATAAAACTCCAAGATGTGTTTTTTTCATTAGTTACTTTGAAAAGAAATCTCATTATGCATACATAAATTATCAATTTTTTATGAAGTGCTAATATATTATTATAACTTCTAAATGATTAAGTTTAAAATTATTATACATAATAGTACAAATTATAATATATATTTTAAATAATCCTTAAAATATATTTTATTGTTTACATATAAATGATAATAAATATTATCTACACATGGATGCCTATATACTGTAGCTATAACAATGACTATGCTACTATGCTGGAGGAAAAACGTGTTTAATAAAAACATATGTGAACTGATTAGAAAATATACATACTGCCACTTGCATGTGAGTGCATGTATATGTGTGTTATTTGAGTAAACTGCATGAAAAATTGAAAGAATTAGTTCATGAATTTGATAATATTATTAAATATTTACCTTGTAATATAGGTGTGAAACATAATGGTGAATTACATTGTAAAGGAAAAAAGAAAAGTACACTCAGTACATGAAAGAAATGCATAATTTTTATAAAAAAAAATCTCTACATTTGAACCTTGTTTAATTGGCCTTTCAAACAGAAGTTTTAATTAAACCATTTGTCTATTTTTATAGAAAATCTGATGGTGGATTTGAATTTAATATTAAAATTTTCCAATTAAAAATATTTTAGAAATTATTGAATTACAATTAGAAGTCAGCAGTGAATTCTTCATTTTCTTATGTTAATGAAATATAAATAAAGAGTGAAGAGAAAAACTGTTTCCCCCCACTTATTTATGTATATAAACATGATATAATGTATATAAAATGTGTATCCACAACATGTTTTGAGTAGAACAAAGAGGATATTTTTCAAAAAAGATGTAATGATGCAAATTTTATATTTGCCCTAGCTGATGACATTATATGTTGTTAAAACATGTTTTCTGAACATCATCAAAGAAATGTAAATAGGTCTGAAACAAGTGACTTAAAATTATTATTATTCTAAATTCCAGAAGTATAGCAATCAGATTCTATTTTGTTTTGCATACCAGAATAGTTTACCTTTGAAGCAGTGTTTCAGTGATCCATGCTGAAGAAATAAACAACTACTGGTTAAAAATTGATTTCAACTGTGATTTGGATAGCTGTGTTTTGTTGATTGTTTTTAAAGTATTTTTGAATAGTACAGTTACATGTCAGTATGATTATTTCATTTAGAAAACATCCATTTACCATGTGTGGCTAGATAATCAAAAACTATATCAATTAAAATGCCTAGAAAATGCAGTTGGATACAGAAATGAGCATTGAAGTTTGTAAATTCAGCGCATGCAATACCTCTATAATGCCATGAAAGAAGAAATGGATAGTGCCATATAAAGACCTACAGATATCACACCTTATCTAACATCACAGTGTTGCTGAAATTATTCTCTCCAACATCACCAGTGTCCAAGGAGAAGACCATCATCAAAAAAAAAGTAAGGAGAATAATAAAAATATTGAAAAAACTGGACCTAAAATCAACCATGGTTTATAAAGATTAAAGGGTTTAGGTGTGATGAGGTATTATCATTATACTATAAGACCCTCCAAACTTAAGCTTAGTTTAAACTTAAAATATCTTTTGTTACTATAATATTTAATATATTTGTATAAGTGTAAATAGTTGCAATTATCTATGCAACAGTTTTATTTACTCAATGGTAATATTAAATATTTTTTTACTAATACATTTAGTTTGCGTTTGCAACTCAATTTAAATACATATGCTTTTTTTCATGTGTCAAAGCATCAGCAGGGAAGTAAACCCCCAAACCTGGGACAACTGCTAGTTAATATCCACACCCCTGAGAAAACTTGCAATCCATTGAGGGATATGCTGGGATGGTATTAATAATTGATATGATTATTCCTTTAAAAGTTTTCCAAGAGTAAGCTTTTTTAGGTTTGGAATCTTTGAGTTTCTCTTTTATTGAAACTGAAATACAAATAAAATACTTTTGTCAGTATTTGTACTTTTAAATTATAAATCACCATCATCACATTGGTTAATATTATATATCTGAATTTTTTAAATTGAATTTTATTAACCATTCCCCTTTTATATTTATGTGAATCAAAGTTTATGATAATGCAGTATACATCTTGAAGATCTCATTATATAGATGTGTATACATTTTTATTGTATATAATTAGTATCCAGGTGGTTCAAAGACATACTAGTGACATTCAAACCATTACAATACATATATAATATATGCCTATCTGTTGGTATTAAGCTTGATTATGCCTCAGAATATGTTTTATTATTATCATGTTTAAATAGCTTTAACTTTCTCTTGCCTTGATCCCCTGACGTCATATTTAGATCTGTTGTAAAGTAATTGATGGTTAAATTGAGGTAAAATAATTATATTATTTCAACATATATTACTATACAATGTTGATTCTTGTTTTCTCTTAAACGATATCAGAAATCTCTGAAATAATAGGCCCAAAGAACCCAGTAACTATTGCTTTTTTTTTTTTTTACATCAATTTCTGGCATATAATGGCTTCTAAAC